>JALPQD010000147.1:2850000-3001060 GCA_023101885.1 Typhlomys cinereus
CACAAAAGATAGTCACAGTGTGATAAAGAAGAAAGGTGGTAATGGAGCTGAAATAATTAACATATTGACAAGTCTTTACAATTGTTCAATTTTAGTTTGATGATATTGTTCCCCACAGTAATTATGATTTTTGTTGTTGAAATCCTAAGTTACAGAAAAATGATGATGGCTTGATATCTTTAATAATCTTATAGTCTTTAATAATCCATATGAAAAGATTTTTCAGTATTTTTTAAATTTATAAACAAAGGATTAGAAATGATTTATAAATATCAGCATGTTTACAGTGTTATTAATTGTAGTGTCTCTTTTAATTTTCCTCTGTGCTTGACTTTTTACAGTACTATTCATCACTTAAAGTTTTACATGTAACATACAGAGAAACCAACACATTTCTTTAACTAGTCACCTTCAAGGTCCTGTTACAAATATTGAAAATTCTTTGGAGTCTCCTCTCTCTATGCCTCTACTCAGTATTATGAGGAACTAACCACTTGTCTTCTGAACAGTCCAGTAATAACTATTGTTACCTATCTCTAAGATTTTGTAGAAAGACTTAATATAACAAGAGATTTGAAATTTTGTGCATGGCCTGATTGTATATTTCGATGGTTCATAGGTTGCCATCTTGTTACCCAGTGTGGTTTCTGAGCTAAGGAATGGAGCCAGTGATATATAATAAGCTTATTGAAGACATCATCCTTAGGAGAAATTAATATGGTTATCACAGTATCTTGATTAGCTCTCTGTGAGCTGAAACAAGCCTCATTTTTTCATGACTGCAAATTTCAAATGTCTTCATATAGCAATGGAAGCTGGTCTGGGTAATGTTTAGTCTACTTTGTCAAACTGGCACAATTTAGAATTACCTGGGAGAAAGGCTGCTTAGCATTCCTGTATGGTATGGTGTTGATCACCTTATCTGATATTGGAAAACCCACCTTAGTTGTGGGTGAACCATCTCCTGGGCATTTAAAAGTAGAGAAAGGGAGTTTAATGTTGACAAGTATGTTTTGCTTTCTCTTCTTGAGTGGATATGGTAAAACAGCTTCTACACATTCCTACCACAGTGACTTCCCAGTCATGATAGAACCTGTTCTTCAACCTTGAGCAAAATAGACTTTCTTCCTTATGTTGTGTTTGTCAGGAGATTTCATGACAACATTTGGAAATGAAATTTAGGCTAATGCAATTTTTTTATCAATATAGATTACCAACATTCATCTAGGAATAAAATTAAAATGTCAATAAGTAATTTATATGTAAAAGCTAACCAAAAATGTTACTTTGTAAATTTATGCTTTTGTTGGTAAACTCTATTTTTTGATTACTCCATGTTCTATTCTTAAACTTGTGCATTTTCATGTTATTGTGAGGATTGACATCACCATGTAAGGTTGGTGAGAGATATGTTTGAGGATTTGTGGTCTGCCTGGAAAATCCAAGAAAGAAAAATATATTAGGGATGTGTGTGTGTGTGTGTGTGTGTGTGTGTGTGTGTGTGTGTGTGTGTGTGTGTAGTTTTGTGGTAGAAAAAAATAAAGCCTGGTTCTTTGACAAATAGAAAGTTCCTCTCGTATAGGTAGTTTTAGGGCTTTAACAATATATATTTTAGCATGTGTGATGGAAAAATCTAAATGGTCAACTTGACTGAATGTAAATTGCCTTGGAGATTAGTAAAGCAAACCTTCCTGAATCTATGTGTAAGGAGTTTCTAAGTAAGACCTAGTCTTTGAAGGGGCAGCAGCATCCTATATGATGGGGGTCTGGATGAAATCAAAGAGGGAAAACAAAGCTTGCAATCACAAGAAATCTTAGTGCTTCCTGCTCATCATTAGATGTCCTCTACACTCTTCCTGTCTTTAAGGATTGAAACCTCTAAAAATAAGAGCCAAAGTAAACTCTTCCTCCCTCTGCCTTTTAGGTCAGATATTTTGTCCTGATGACACAAAGCAGTAGTAAGTTCAATTGTACATAATGTGATAAAACAAAAGCAATCGATTTCTCAATGCGACAACTTCCCTCTGAATTTTTCAAGTGGCACTGGCCTGCTGAGCAACAGAATATACAATTTTGGATCAAAAGGAAAATCTCAGTGAAACATCGCTAAGATGGAAGGTGTTTATTCCAGGAAAGTGACATTGGCCAAGATGCAGAAAATAAGTAATTGTAAATTGCTTGGCCTCAAACAGGGATATCGAACCTCCTAATCCTAAGGCTCAGGGAACATCTCAGAAGAGGGGCTGGTGAGAATGTCAGAGCCTGAAAGTGTCAGAAGTACAGCAGGTGGGAGTCCAACCTGACAGTATCTTCTAGACATGACTGCCCTCTGCAGTGATGAACTCACTGCATCTTGGTCTACTGCCGTGAGTCCACACTATCTGCCATCTACTTTACCTTTTTTTTCTGTTTTAGTTTTACAAGCATACTGAGAACTAATTCCTGCTTCCCTACATCCTCCCTCCCTCCCATCTTTCTCCCATCTCCCTCCCTTCTCCTCATCAATCCATTCCATTCCCTCCTACTCTCCTGCCTCATCACTTCTGTAGACTATGAGGAACTGAAGAGAGATAAGAGCACACAGTAGAAACCTTAGGGACTAGGGCTGGATGAGTGAAGGGAAACTCCCCTATCAGTGGGGTGGTTGAGGAGGGGCAACTTGGTATGCTACAGAGAAGCCTGAACCCCCAAAAGAGTCTATTTTACATCTTAAGAGGGGAAATATCTCAAGAAGGTACCAATCCTCCTTCAGAGACTACCAAGGGTTAAGACTCTATGGGAAAGAAGGGGAGCAACTCTCCCCAGGAAGATCCCAACTGTTATATTACCCTCGCTCCAGTAGGTTCTCAGACACTGTCATTAACAGGAACCCAGGCGGAGCTTTGTGAACTATAAATGCACAGGACATGAGAACAGAAAGGAGATAGGTGGGGAAGCAGAAAATTGATAGTGGGGGAAAAGCAGAGGTTAGAGTGAGTAATAAGGGGTGAAAAATGATACAAACTTGTTTCTAAAGCTCTAAAAGAATATAAATAAGTAAAGAGATAAATCAATAGGTCATCAAGAAAACCATGGGAATAGGAGGCACCAGAACGATGGAGTCCGGGGCCACATGCTTTAAGTGACAACACTGGTGGTGAAAGGGGAAGCCATCCTGTAAAATACAGTACCACCTAAAGACATATCATTGATAAAAGATTGTTCCACTTTAAAGCAATATTATCTTTAACCATGCATATATCATCATAAAATGAAAAAAATTAACGTGAAAAAGTTAAACAATTTGAGTGTGTAGAACTATAAAATTCCCTCAAGTTTCCAGGTAAAATGAAAATAAATCTCTATTCCAAAGTCTTTCAGTTGGCAAAGCTCTTATCTTGAGCTTCTGAGGGGCAGTGACGGGCTAGGGAACTGTTGCAATTCTAGTGTCCATGAATAATTACCTCTGTCCTGAGCCCTCGCCAGCATGCTGCGTCTTCATTTCATTAAGGAAAAGAAGGACAAGCTGGAATTGGCAATGGCAGAATTCATTTATCACATTTTAATGGCAAAGCAGCTCAGGAAGGGTGGGCTTAATGAGATATTTCTGAAGAAATTAGCCAGTTGCTATTAACGTGCCATCTCTTTTCTGTCTACACTGTGATGGATAGCAGGGTCCCCAGCCCAGGGAGCTTCCTGTACTGCCCTCTGCTTAGTTTTCCTGATACACATGATCAGTTTTTCATGCTCTAAATCACAAAAGCTTGAATGAATCATTTTTGCAAAGTGGTATCAAATTTTAATGTGGAGAATAAGGCCCTTATTCCTGATTTGATGTTCTGGATTTGCAATGTGGAGAATGACAGATCTATCTATGAAAACAGGGAACACTGGTAAAAAATGACCATACCATGATCTTGCAGTGACAGTAAATTATCATCTCTAGAAATGTCATTTTCTTTCTCTTTTATTCATGGAATAAATATAATCAAATTTATCTCCTCAGAATCCCTTTTTCAAAAACTTCTAAAACTATCCTAAATCTCTAATTTTATTTTAATTCAATCTAATCTTAATTTAGCAGAATGTAACATACGTGGAGCATGTATCAGCGAGGGCCACAGATTTGCATTCTATATGATTCTCCTCCTTTTCTGTCACATTACCAGCTTCCCTGAGGTAGAATACACAAAGATGAATGGAAGATTGTGTGATGAAAACATCACTATCGTTTCCTTTTGGGGAAAATATGTTTATGTTGGTATTAAAAACAAAAGTTAATTTAAATTTCGAAGAATCTATTTGAGCAAATGTTGACTCCTGAGTCAGGCAGTACTTCAAAATCAGAAAAGACTCTGAAAGCCTGGCACAGTTGGGCAGTGGGTAGGTTTAAACTGAAAGTGGCAGGAGAGTGTGGAAATAGTTTGATTGGTTACAGCTCAGCATTTGCCTCACTTGAATACGGTTTGCTCAGTTGGAAGTTACTGATTGGCTGAAGCCTGTTTGTTAGCACTTGCCTGTGTACTATACTTCTAAGTCTGTTACATTTGAATTTAGCTTGCAACCTTCTAGGTATATATCATCTCAGGCTGAAGACACAGAGGATTAAAAAGTACAGAAAATGGTGCTCTTGCTAAGTAAGTAGGGGACTGAACCCTTTGTGTATTTTTTTCTATGATGAGTATTTCTTGAAGATCTTGTTTATGTCAAACTGTGCAGGGAAAAGGTAGAAAACACACACACAACAACAAACACTCAAAAAAACTGATATTATCCTTTGATAGATACATAGTGCAAATACTTAAACAAATGAACAAATTAACCCAAATCTGTGATTCTGGCTATTTGACCCTAAACATGTTATTCGCTGGGTATTAGGTCATTATGAAACTTAAAAATATATTCTGGTACCACTAATATGGTTAGTATGGACATCATTTGATTAAAAACTTGAAATGAATCATGGGAAGAAAATTTAGAAGGAAGTTAAATTGAAAAGGAAGATTGAAAGCCAGAAGGTAGTCAGCATAACACTAATTCCAAAAGGAGGAAGAAAGGAAAAGCGTGGAGGAGAGAGAAGAGAGAGAGGTAAGGAAGGATGGAAGGGAGAGAGGGAGAGAGAGAGAGACACTGAGATTTAACATCAAGGAAAAGATGATTTAAAAAAATTTTAGCCAGAAATTGGAAAGACAGACAAATTGGCAAAAAGGATCAGTGATCTTGGCAGAAATATCTTGGATAGATTCAACAAAAAGTGAAAACGTAACTAGGAAACAGAAGGTTACAATAAGCAAATCTGGAAAATGTGCTGGGTATGGACTAAATGTTTGGCTTTTTGCCTTTTCAGATTTCCATCTGCTGTCCAAACTGCAGATTTTCAATCACCTCTATGTCTTGACAAATTTTTCCTACAAAAGTATGTGCTTTCCTTGGGTCACTGTGGAATCCACAAAAGCTGTCCAAGATGACAGTCCCTAACAGCATAAGACTTGAAAATTCATATTGAAATAAATGTATTCTTTTGTCACACTGGGTGGTATCTAATACTCACAGTGGACATGTCTGGTTATAACCTCCATGGTAGAAATTACAGAAATCTGAGATAATTTCTACCATTGCAGATAGTTTTTTAGGCAAGTCCTACTCTAACAAGATCAAGGGAAGACTTAATGCGCCTTTCTTATGCCACACAGAGTGGAAGATTAGTGGAAGTGTGACCTGGGTATTGATAAGTAACATGCTGCCTAATGTCACCTCCTTGAATATCACAGAGACAAGGCTTTTGTACCTGCCATCTTCTTTCTTCCTGTCACTTATTGATATGTGATTAGTCATTGTTTACATCATTTCTATTTAACATTGGTATTCTCAAGTTACTTTTATGGATTAAGCAAGCAAAAGATTATTTATTTATTTCCTGTGATATTGTGAGAGCATTGCCACCGTAACCAGGAGGCAAGACTCTTCGACACCTATGAAGGACTGTTTGCTGATTAATCTCTAATGGTGTATGTAAATGATTATATAATATGAGAAGAGCCATCTTAATTGTGGGCAAACCATTCCTTGGATTGCATAGAATGGAGCAAGCCAACAAGCAAGCGCAAACCCATCTTTCTCTGCTTTCTAATTGTGAATGTGATGTGACCAATTGTTCTGAGTTTCCACTCTCTTGATTTCCCCACCATGATGGACTGCATCTTCTTTCTCTCCTAAGTTGCTTTTTACAGGGTATTTTATCACCATAACAGGAAATGAAACCAAGACAAGTACCATTACTTATCTATAAACCTCATTGAGTATTCCAAATATACTATTTAAAGAATGAATGAATAGAGCTGGAGAGATGACTCAGGAGTTAAGACCCTGCCTCACAAGTAGAAGGTCCTAATTTGGAACCTAGGTCCCCTGTAAAAACACCAGGTACTTCAGGCTCTGGTGGATGGAGCTTGGGAAATCCCAGAGTGAAGAAAGGACGAAGTAGAAACAATTCAGGTAGAAGCTGGATGTCAACTTTGTTCATGCTAAACTTAGGGAGTCTAATCTGAAACAAGGAAGCCTGTTCTAGATCCATGGAGTGACCATGGTATTGGAGAATACCATCTTATAGGATGATTAATTAGTTATAATATAGGAACCCAAACCAGGATTACAGGAAGTAGGAAGATTCTCAGTCACATTTTTCAATGGGTTTTGATGTATGAAAAATTTTATTTTCTGTACTCAGAAGAAAAAAAAAGCACAGTGACACTGTATGGAGAGTTTCAGTACAGTAGAATTCTCAGACACAGCTTCAAGGACAGTCAAATTTTCATCCTTGCGTGCACGCGTGTGTCTGTGTGTATGCGTGTTCACGGATGTCTGCATGTGTTTGCAGATTTGTGGGTTTATATATGGTGGAATTCCAAGGTCAACCTTGGATATCTGTCTTAATTACTCATTACAATATTTTTTTGAGACGAGGTCTCTCATTGAACCTGGAGATCCCTAATTGAGTTGGAATGTGTAGCCCCCAAAACTAGCAATTCTCCTGTCTCTATCTCCTCAGTACCAGGATATGTTCATGTTGCTATGCCAGGGACTTTATGTGGGCTCAAGCTTAAATCCTCATATTTACGCAAAAATATTTTACTGATGGAATCATCCATTCTGTTCCTAAGTATACATATGCAAGGCTACCAGATGACTCTGAGAACTATTACAATTCACAGAACATTGGGCCGGAAGAAAATGAAAGGTTGGCATGTTCTTGTCCATACTTGAATTGCAGCCATTGACTGGATCTTCTTTTGCTCCTACCTAATATTGAGGAATATGCCAAAACATCATCACAGGAGACTCTTAGGATCACATCCAGATTCATTGTATCCCATGCCATACCTAGGATAAGAATGACTTGAATAAGGAGGTTCTTTAGGACTAGAGGATAGGCGTGCCAGCGCTAAAGTTGGCACAGGTAGCATTGGGAGCCTGGGTCAAGTTTAACCCTAGTGCCTGAGACCTTGAGACACACTCACTAAATTGTCACTATCATGAATGCTCCTAGGCAAATCTTTTTCTGCAGTTTACTTCCACTAACCCAAATGTCTTCTGCCATTGTCACTTTCTGAAAACTCCTCTTGCATGTTTTTTAGGGACTTCAAGCTAACATGTCCCTGACAGGACTGCATGAATAGGTAGATTGTTCTTCCCGTATTAAAGGACAAAGGACAAAATTTGGCATTCATTTCCTGTCTAGTGTGTGGTGATTTTCTTGTAGGGAAACAAGACAATGTTTAAATTCAAAAGAATCAAAGTTCTGCCTCTTATTTTGGAATATACAGAGCTTTGACGGTGATTCTTCATTTTTCTCAGAATGTGAGTCCTACCCACCTGACCCTGACAATTCTTCTTTGTATATTTGTAGCACTTAATGAAGAACTGAAACAGCTGGCCAGCATCTTGTTTATCATTCCCATCTCATCTCACTGACTTCTGACTACAGAACTGCTTCATCATCGACTGTGAATGGGATTTGTAGATTAACATTGCAGAAAATGACATCAAGTCTCAACTAAATAAAAATATCCCAGAGAATTTTGATCAATTTCCTGCTGTCCAAATGACTGTGGTCTATAGAGAAAGGGAAAGGGATGGTGACCATGACAACATTCTCCTACTAAGCTCCATCTGGACTCAAGCAGCCTTTGAGAGAAAAAACAAGTCTTAGATTTTCCCCAGAAAGCACCTTCCACATTGCCAGTTGCAAATGAGCCAATAAAAGCCATGATATCAAAAATTTTCACCTTTCAAGATGTGGTAATCTTGAACTATGATGTAAGAAACAAAAGACAGTGGTACAGTTTTGCTTCTGATATGACTGTGATGTCACTAGCATGCACAGGTTTCATCCCATGGATTGGATGATTGCTTTTTTGTTCTAAGACTGATTTTCAGATATAGGATATAGTCATTGTCTCAAAATTCCTTAAAATAGGATCCTGTAACAATAGCTTTTAAATCCTCAGAAGTTTCTTTATTTTATTCTGTTATAGTTCAAAGAAAATTAATACTCAAAAATGACCCCAGGGTTTGTGAGATCTTTTAATATCAAAGAAAGATTAAATTAGCCTCTTTGAACTGTATTTGCAATGCCAAGAGAGACAGTATTAACAAGTTTTCAGAGATTTGCAAAAAAATAACTCAGTAAAATAAGGCAATAAGATTATTTATGCTAGCTGAGATTAAGTATTACAGAATAAAGTACCCAACAAATATCAATATGTAACTTCATGTATTACTAGGAAATTGCAAAAGGAAAACATATATTCTTATTACAGTGGTATTCGAAAGTGACCAATTTACAATGTTTCAAAGTAATCACTGACAATGGAATAACCTGAAATCTATACTCTCCAACATGATGTAACTTGACATAGAATACTTTTTAAATTAGTTTTTGCCAAAAATATTTTTCCTGGATTTCCTTAAATCTTAAGACTTAATCTTTCTTTGAAAAAGACATACAAGACACAGATGAACAAGATAAGCAGCACAATGAAGTAATGGGCAGATGCAGAATGTATGGAGTTCTATGAGACAATTGACCTGGTTTCTTTCAAGAACTGATGCTAAATTTGCTGAGTTTAATTGAAAAATGACTCAAACTATAACATGTCATAATTCATTCCTGGACTCCATGAAGGATTTCTTTTTTTTATATAATGGAATTTCCAGATGCTTTTTAAGATATCGCTTGTTCTGGTTTACTTTGAAGAGCCACAAATGTAATTGAAAGATATGTGAAAGGTCTATGTTGGAGGTTTGACCACAGTGGGAAGGTGATGTATGTATTCACTGGGACAGAGTTTGCCAGAATATGATAGAGGAGGGAAATGTAGACAAGGAAAGATGGGAATCCATCACTTATCTCTAAAAAAACCAACCTTTGACAACACTTTGACTTTATCTTCTGAAGGTTAATTTCAGATTTCTAACTTCATGAACTTTCAAGGGAATAACTATGACTTGCTATGATTCATTAAGACTGTGCAGCAATTTGTTAGAATGGCAACCAGAAACCATGCACACACAAACAAAATGCTATAAAATGCTAAGGAAATGTATAGGTGGCACTCTTTGGCCTGACTCAAGTTCTTGAAATGTGAATTAAAACCCCATGTGAGATCATAGTAGAAGGTGGAAGCTGTGAAACATTGACAACAATAAAAGGTCTTTCAATGTGAAATAGTCAAAAGTTATTTCAAGATCAAATGTACAATTGATCCCAGATGTCTGTGGAATGTGCATCTATGTTGCACCTATGGTTTCATTGCAGCCTGGATTCTAAACAGAGGACATGAACACTTTGTGTTACACATGTTGGAATATCACATAATACCAACAAATGCTGTCTGAGACACTTCAGTTCAAAATTGAGAGCATTCTGTGTGTTGAACTAACATGTTTTTACTTTAGATGCATCTTTGTGCTCTTATAGATACATAATTACTTCATTAATAACAGACTTTTAGCATCTTTTCAGCTATCATTGCTCATTATGTAAGTAATAAATTAGTTTTGTGCTAGAAAATTGATCTATTTTTAAAAAATGCCATTTGAACTATTCATTTGAGTTTCATAAAAATGTGAAATGAGAAATTAAGTGGTGTTAGGTACTATATAACAATATGAAAAGATTTTAGCAAGTTTTGTTGTTGATCACTTTGAATTGTGTTTGGTAAGTATTTTTTATATTACTTTCAAAGAAAGTAATTTATGTACACATATGTATATCTATACATCTATAAAGAGAACTACAGAGTAATTAACAATTTTTAGTAGGTGTAGTAGATATATGCACTTATTGCCAAACATTTTTGGGCTTATTTAGCACATTTTGAAAGCATTTTTAAAGGAAGAATAATTCTATAGCAAATATGTATAATGAGGTTTATAAAAGCAGTAAAAACGTTCATTAAGCATAATATCATTTTTAGAATGGTGAATTGAACTCATTTCACTTTTGAAACAAATCAAAGTTCACATCTTAATCCTCTACAGTCAATGGGGGATTCTAATATGAAGCCTATTGAATACTGACCTCTAGAGGAACTGATAGATTAATCTTGCCTAGGACTAATCAATAGTCATATTTTTACCAGCTTCTACTTTTTTCCATATGATTTATAGCTTTGGCAACTTCTCCAGTTCCTCATTCTTTCAATTATTTGTGGACAATTTTCAGTTAACAACAATGATAGGAGCCCTGTGAAAAAGGAGAATCCTCAGGTTCATCTAAAAAGCTGGAGGTTAATGCCTGCAATAGTAAAGAAATAGACACTGAAGAGATGGCTCAGGGATTAAGCCCTTGCCTTGCAAACAAAATAACTGAGTTCAAACACCTGATGCCATTTAAAAATGATGAGTAGAAAGGGCTTCAACCTGTATATTCAGCCCTGAAAGAGATTTTGGGAAACCCTAGAGTAAGGTAGTAAGAATTACAACCATCTAGGATGGTTCCCAAAGTCATTCTTGGACCTCCAACACACGCAGAGCCCTTTGATACACACACACACACACACACACACACACACACACACAATAAGACACGTATACATGAAAAAAAGTAAAGAGATAAATATATGATAAATGTGTCAGGTGTTCTGATACATAATAGCATTCAAATGAAGACGGGAAACAAGAAATGTCATTTTAAGAACAGGAAGACGTCATGGGTGTTATACTTGGATGACATGTCAACTTCCAGGTTGAGGATTTGAGCTCTGGACACATTTGTGAAGGATTTTTAAAATATTTTAGACCTGGAATGAGCCTGCAAGAGATTGTCTGATTGCTGGGGAGGTCCAGGCCATGGTTGATTCCTAAGCAGTCCAATAAGATGGAGGTAACTGGATCAAGAAGTCGCCATCTTTCTGTATACTTGGTCAGACCAGCAAATGAGGATGGTCCCTTTTGGTTGTCATGTAGATTTGGCGTGGCAAAATCCCTCGGCCCTTGATGTTTCTATGGACTCTGACAGACTGGAATTATCTAAAGTCAAAGGAAAGCCCCTTGTTCCTCTAAGTCATTTGATCATGAATTTATCAGCAGCAATGAAGTTTAATTGGGCAAACAAGAATCTGTTTGGAACTGGCAATGCCAGAGTGAAGATTTTAAATCTCCTGTAGCAAATCTGTGCTTACTAAACTAACCAATAAAAGATGACATTTGGAGCAAAAATTAAGTAGTATAAACTATCTTTTATAGCTGTGTACTAGCAAAATTTACTAGAAGATTTTTCTGCTATCATTTATTTTTATAATTTTTCAGCATTCATCTACAAGTATTTGAAAACTGTGGACCTCAAAGAGGAAAATTGGGAGCTTCAGACCTTAAGACACAGGCTAACAGTATGGATTAAAAAAGACACAATTTACCAAGTTGCCGTCTGCAAGAAACACATTTCAACATTAAAGACAGACAGTACCTCAGGGTAAAAGGCTGGCCAAGGGTACTCTAAGCAGATGAAACTACAAAACAAGCAGAAGTAACCACTCTAATATCTGACAAAATGGACTTTAAATTAAAACAAATAATAAGACACACAGATGGTTACTGTGTACTCATTAAAAGAACAATCAATCCATCAAGAAGACATCACAATTCTAAACATATATGCACCAAGCAAGGCTTATGCACATTTGTTAAACAAACATCATGTACAATAAAATATCAACCCAGGCATGATAATAATAGGGGATTTCAACACCTCACTCTCATCAACAGACAAATCAACATGCCAAAAACTGAACAGAAACACACTGAAATTAAGCCAAACCATAAACCAAATGGACCTGATCGACATCTATTGAACCTTCTATCCTAACACCAGGGAAATCATGTTCTTTACAGCACAGCACGTGGAATTTTCCCCCAAATTAACCATGTACTAGGCCACAAACCAAGCCTCCACAAGTACAGGAAAATTAAAATTCCATCCTGTACTCTTATCTCAATACCATGGAATAAACTTGACATTCGTAACAGGAAGTTATATAAACAGCAGGAAGTATACAAGTTATTGAAAACTTAGCAACATGCTGCTGAATGAAGAATGAACCCAGGCTGAAATCAAAAGTGAAATTAAAAAATTCCTAGAACTTAATTACAGTGAAAACATAACTTACCTAAATCTATATGACATAATTAAGGTGATCCTAAGAGGAATGTTTATAGCACTCAATACCTACACTAACAACCTGGAAACTTCATGAGTAAATAAACTAAAAATAGGTTAAATTCTTAGAGAAAGAAGAACACACCGGTCCTAAAAAGCAGAAGGGTTGAGACTAGTAAAATCAGGGGAGAAATGACTAAAATTGAGACAAAGATAGCATTACAAAGAATCAACAGAAGTAAAAGCTGATTCTTTGTAATAAACAAGATTGATAGAAAACCCTTAGCCAAGCAAGTTAACCAAAGCAAAAAGAGAGAAAACCCAAGTTAATAAAATCAGAGATGAAAATGGAACCATTACTACTGATATCAAAGAAATTCAATGAATCATAAGGACATACTACAAAAATTTATACTACTCCACAAAATTTGACAATCCCAAAGAAATGGATGAATTTCTAAGCATATATGACCTATCAGTTTTATAATCAAGATAAATTCAATTGTCCAGATAGTCTTACAAAAGATATGAAATTAAATATGTAAATGCAAAAAAAATCCCAACCATAAAAGGCCCAGGATCAGATGGATTCAGGGCAGACTTCTACCATACATTTAAAGAACGATTAACACTACTACCCCTCAAGTTATTTCAAAAAATAGAATAGGAAGGAGCACTTCCAAATTATTTCTGTGAAGCCAATATTACACTGACCCCAAAACCAAACAAAACCAAACAAATGAAAGAAAACTATAGGTCAATCTCATTGGTGAACAAAAACACAAAAATATTCCACAAAATACTAGCACACTGAATGCAAAGACATGTCAAAAAGATCATTCACCATGACCAGGTTGTGTTTATTCTAGAAACACAAGGTTGGTTCAATGTAGACAAATCAGTAAACATTATTCATCATATAAGCAAATGTAAGGACAAAAACTGCATGATCCTCTCAATAGAGGCAGAAAAAGATTTCCTCAAAATCCAACACCCTTTTATTATACACGCCCTTTACATAACAGAGATGGAAGGAACATTTATCAATATAATAAAGATCATGTAAAACAAGCCATAGCAAAAAACATCCTAAATGGTAAAATATTCAAAGCATTCCTACATAGATCAGGAATTAGACAAGGTTGTTCACTCTCATCACTTCTGTTTAATATTGTACTTAGAGTTCTAGCTAAAGCTATAAGACAATAGAGGGAGCCAAAGGGGATACAAATAGGAAAGGACAAACTCTCCCTAGTCACAGATGACGATTCTATTCCTGAGAGATCCCTAAGGTTCCATTAGGAAACTCCTGGAACTAATAAATACTTTCAGTAGAGTGGCTGGAAACAAAATTACTGTCCAAAAATCAGTGATTTCTCTATACATCAAGAATGAACAAAGCAAAAAAAGACCTGAAACAACTGCACTTAAAATAGTTTCAAATGAATGAAATGACTTGGAATAAATCTAACCATGAATGGGGAAGACCTACAGAATGAAAACCTAAAACCCTAAAGAAGAGATTAGAGAACACACCAGAAGATGGAAAAACCTCCCATACTTCTAAATTGTCAAATTAACATTGTGAAAATGACCATCCTATTAAGAGCAATATATAGATTCATTGCAATACTAATAAAAATTCCAACACAAATTCAGAGAAATTGACAAAACAATATCAAAATTCGTTTTGAAGTATAAAAGCCTTGGTTGGCTAAAACAATCTTGTATAACGTCAATATTGCTGGAAGTATTTCAAAACAGGTCATTAAATTACACCATAGTGCCTTAGTAATAAAAACAGCATGGTACTGTCTTTTAAACAGAGACAGATCCATGGATCATAATTGAAAGCCTCAATATATGCTCAAATACTTCCGGTAAACTGATTTTAATATTGGTACCAAAAAAAAAACACACTGGAAATAAGAGAGCATCTTTAACAAATAGTGTTGATAAAATTGAATATCTACATTCAGAAAAATGACAATAGATCCCTTCCTGTCACCCTGAACAATCATTAATTCTAAGTAAATCAAAAACCTCAATGTTAGACCAGAGACTATAAAACTCCTGAAGAAAGAACAAGGTGGACAGTTGAACTGATGGCTTAGGTCAACATTTTCTAAATAGGATCCCAAATGAACAGGAAATATGTCTAACACTCAACAAGGGGGATTTCATGACATTAAAAAGCTTCTGTTTAGCAAGAGATATTATTAACTAAGCAAAATGATAACCCACAGAATAAGAGAAAATCTTTGTTAACTACAAATCTATTAGAAGACTATTATTCAAAGTACACAAAGAACAGGAAAAATTAAATATCAAGGAGGTAAACAACCAAATTTAAAAAATGGGCCTTAGAACTTCAAGAAACTTTTCTCTGACAAATAGCTTTTAAAAAAGTTCAAAGTAACCATTTCGCAAATGGATGATTGAACCCTCTCTCACCGTGGTTTCCTACTTTTATTACATCTACCTTTGAAGATACTCTTATAACAAGACTCTAATTTAACAGGTTTTTATCTCTAGCCAGGGGGCGATATTCAATACCCATCAGGATGGAGTGAAGGGCATTGCAGGAGCAGCAAAACTGAAAAAAATAAATCAACAAACCATAATCCAGAACATCAGAGACTCTATATCAACCACCTGGAACTAGGCCAGCCTAATCTCTCCCCATCCTGAAGTTCGGGGAAATTTGCAGAAGAGGGGGCGGTAAGATTGTAAGAGCACAAGGATGGGAGGAGCAATGATATGCAAGATACTCCACACAAGTTAGGGCCGAAGCAATCATATTTGGACTTTGCATGCCTTGCGCAATGTCCAACACACTATTGACCCCACAAAGTCTAGTGTTTGCTAAAGGCACTAGGATCCTTGGTGACAAGGGATTGACAGCCACAGTAGTGTTCCTGTGCTTGCTTAACCCGGAACACAGGAAAGGGTTCTGGGAAATGCCACTGGGTCCTTGCACTTCATCAGAGAGGAGGACCCAGAGGACCCAGAGTTTGGCATGCTCATTAAAGGATGCTTCAGGGATGGGAGGAGGAGGCACTGGAGATGGGGAGGGAAGGGGGAGGGGACCGGTGTACCTGTTAAGTTTGTATGAGTGGAAATAAAATAAATAAATAAAAATATAAAAAAGTTCTCTAGCCATGAGGGAAATGCAAATTAAAGCAACACTGATATGTCATATAACAATTAGAATTGCTGAAATCCAAAACACACAAAAAACCAGGATGCAGGGAGAAGGAAATCCTTATACATTGCTGGTGGGAATGTAAGCATGTAAAACTCCTTTGGAGATCAGTTTGGAGGTTCCTAAGGAAGGTTAAAAGAAAACTACATCTTACTACACAGTCGCATACACTGTGTTCATTGCAGTTGTATTCACAATACAAATGGAATCAACCTAGATGTTCAATAATAGACGAATAGTTAATGAAAATGTACATATCTACATAGAATTATATTTAGCTGTCAAGAAAAGTGAATGAAATTAATGAAATTAGTTAGTAAATGGATGGAACAGGAAGAAATTATACTGAGAGAAGAAGTCCAAACTTAGATGCCGCATATCCTCCCTCATCAGTGGATCATAGCATTTAATCTTCAAAATGATATAATCAAACAGAAGCAGAGATCTGAGGGAAAACAACCACACTCAGTTGGAATTCTAAGGGCAGATGCTGAGCAAGTGAAGGGAACCTTCCCTACCTTTGGACTTCCCACTGAAGGACCACTTACACTACCACAGAGGCCTGGTGCCTTATTATTACAGGCATTCCAAGGGGTGCCTTGTAGTCCACAGATGCAGAAAGATGTGAGGGCAGAAGGGTTAGGGATGGATGGAAGAAGGGGGGAGAGTAGGAGAGAAGGGAGTGATAGGGGAGCGAAACTTGTTCGTACATGAAAAATTCTTAATAAAAAAGCAATAAAAAGACCTTTTCTTCAAGGAAAAATTTCTTGAATATCAGAGATAAATTTGGGTACTAATCTGTCTCATAACAGAAGTTTTGCCACTTCTAGGTATATTGTTGTAAATTAAGTTTTATATATATTTTTCATGTACATAGAAAAAAATGGAACATAGGCTTTGTAAAATAAGTAATGTGAAAAGAAATATACTATTACTTTCTTAAGTCTAAATTACCAAAAATTTTTAAAATTGCATGCTGCTTTCTTTTGTGGCAGTAATGCTGAACTAGCCACTATATAAAGTGAGAGGGATATCATGACGGCAAACTCACTGAAAAATTGAGGAGATATTTGGGTAGTGAGTTTAAATTATTATGTTAAAAGTAAAAAAAAATGGATCACCTAGCAAATCTTGTATTAAATAAAGTTGTTATAAATAGGAGGAACACAACAAATTTTCCTAATTTATATAAATCACTGAGGCATGTCTGAAAGCATACACACACACACACACACACACACACACACACACACACACAAACTGATCTCTCCTGCAATGTGTTCAATATACAGTAAAATTCACAAAACATAAAGACCTGTTTGGTTTAGCATGAAACTTGTACATTTATCTAATTTTACTAAGTGTGTGATTCCTTGATATTTTAGGGTTTACGATAGGGTTGTATAAGGGTGTTATAAAACACTTATTAACTGATGAAATCTTCTACTTTTAATAGCATTTAGGTCAACAACTTTATCTTAGAAATTTTGGCAATTCTGGCCAATCTATAGAACTTAACCCAAAAGATAACACTTCCAAATGAGTGTTAAACGAACATGGTTGACAAGTTTCATACTTTACTATGGTCATTCTCACGGACACTGAATACCCTAAAAAATTGACTTGACTTAAATCTGGAGATTTTTTTTCCACATGAAACCTCACTGCCCACCTGTCTTTTTCAATATCATTTGTTAGCCCTTTAATTTAGTTTTCAAATTCATATGAAACATACCAAAAAGTGAAGTCAACAGAAACTATATGCAGAGGTCTTCTGCTTGCAAAATGGAAAAGAATGCCTATAACTGGTAAGTCACATGTGAGCTCACACACTCAAGGGTTCTTAGATCTATTTGCAACCTAAGATAGTGATATTTGCATCCAAGAGAGTCAGTTTATAAACAATTATTAGCATTATTTGCAGTTGTTTTAGCAAAACACACTTTTTTAAAGGTATTAAAATCAATAATGTACTTTTGGTTACACAGAAGAACTAACAACCTATTTTAACTTAAATTAATTTGTGCATATTTGTCAATATACCAGTAGATTCCTTCTACAGAATATTATTTTTCCATCAAGGCATTTTGCATTCATACTTCATGAGAAATTAGTTGGTTAAGAGTCTTAAAAATATTTCTTTTCTCTTTTGTTCTGGGCATTTTCATGTAAGTAAATCTCTTAGATTACATCCACAAAAGTGATCATGAATTCAAAGTGGATAGAAGAAAAAAGAATGAACTTGTGAACTTTTAAATGAAAATTCTTGAGAAACTAAAAAGAGAAAACACAGAATCTAGAGATGCCACAAGATAGAATTAAAAAAATAATTCAAGGTGTGAATCACACATTTAAGTAAAATTTATGAAATATGCCATATTATTTAAAAATACACTTTTTATAATTGCTAGGAAGCATAATATCATTTCTCCTTGTACTTTATTTGAACTTTTTCTTTTTGTCATATTAATTACTATATTCTTCTAAATTATTCTCATCACCAAGCAAGTGACTTTGCACACAGACATATTGTACGGTGATTTTTTTAATGTACGTTTAGTTTAGTTTGAGATATGTTATTGATATTTATTTTGTGACCAAGAAAACATATTTTCTTTTATACCTGATGATTGTCTCCTTCTTTAATTAATCTGTATGTTAAATTTTCACCCAAAGTTTGAAAATGTTATTTATCATAAGGACTAGTAATACATTCCAAGATTCAGAAGTGAAAGCTTTATTATTTTGCCATCTTAGCTTTAAGAAAGCATGATTTAACAATCAAAATACTTTTCTTCCAAGTACAAAAGGTAAAATAGTGATAATTTCAAATAAATTTCTCCTAATCTCTTCTAATCTTGGATATCATTAGCCAAAAAATATCAAAGCAGAGACATCCTTCTCAGCTGCTGCTTGATAAACACACATGATGTTGGGGCTGGAGAGGTGGCTCAGAAGTTAAACCTCGCCTTGCAGATGGAAGGTCCTGAGTTCGGATCCTAGACGCTGGGCGGAAGCAGGGGCAGCCTGAGTTTCTGGTCCTGATAGGGCAGAGCCTGTGAATCCCAGGGCAGAGTAAACATGGAGGAGGTGGAGGCGGTCCATGGTGGTTCCTGAATTCACCCGTGGTTGTATGCACACACACACACACACACACACACACGGACACACACACACATGCACACACGCACAATTGAATAAATAAAATAAAGTTGTTTAAAAAACACACATGATTATTCTGAAATTTTACATCATGAAATCATACTTCATGAAGCAATTATTTAAATTATTCTGTAAAGATACTGAAATTACAATAGTGTGACACTTGCACTGAAATGGACACAGCAGGCAGTTGAATAAAGTAAAAAGCTCAAGAATGAATTCGACTATATATGACTAACTGCTTTTGAGAAGGGAACCAAGAGGTCTCAATGCAGAAGTGAGAGATTCTTCAATAAAAAGTGTTGAGAAAATTAGGTTCCAATATGCAGGAAATGATGCTTGGTCGTCTCTAATGATCTTGTATATACAATACCCTGAGACTGTCATGCTATGCAGAAACCTAAGCTATTTCAGTATGCACCAGTAAGAAGGGAAGACATGTGAGGAAATCAATCAAAATTCTCAGCTAGAGACTCTCTCAGATTATCATCAGGCAACTTGAACAAAGTCACTATAGATGAAGATAACTCAGCTGAATCCTATATAAATCATAAATTAAATTTGGAGGTAGTTTGACACACAAAATTAGGAAAATAAAGCATATAGTTTTAAAAATGTTTAATATTTAGGTGTAATTTAAAAATATTTCATGTAATTTATGTTATTAATATCATTTTCCCTCTGGACTGACTATAGTCTTCTAGCATGCAGTCTATCCACAAACGTTCTGACTAACGTATATAGAATTCTTTAGTCTTTAACAGTAATATTTTCATATCATATTTTTAAAATCGAAGATATATAGAATTCTTTAGTCTTTAACAGTAATATTTTCATATCATATTTTTAAAATCGAAGACTGGGTAATTTGGCAACAGTTCATGTAGTCTGACTGTTTTGTAATCTTAGAAATGTCTACTACAATGGCAACCTTATTTAATTTATAGTCGGTTAGAAGACACATAACTGGGAGGCTGGAGAGATGGCTCAGAAGCCGGGTGGCCTGCATTTCTGGTCCTGGGGGGCGGAGCCTGTGAATCCTGGGGCAGAGCAAAAGAGGAGGTAGAAGCAGTCCACGATGATTCCGGAGTTCACCCTTGGTTCTACACACACACACACACACACACACACACACACACACACACAATTGAATAAATAATAATAATAATAAGATGAAGACATAACTGGGAAGGTTGGCAAAGGTGTTTCTAGAGAGGTTTCACTGAGAAAAGATTTAACAGATTGATGTGAGGGGCTGAAGAAGGGGAAATAAATGGAGCACAATACCCTGTCGTGGTTGAATGTGAGTTGCCCCACACAGGATTGTGTGTTTAAATCCTTAGCTGATGTCAATGTTTGGGAAGTTCTTAGCACTTTAGTAGCTGGATCCATTATGGAAAGAGGTAAGCCACAGAAGACAGGACATGAAGGTGATGGTCCAGTCCTGCTTTTTCAGTTTGCTCATTTTGCTCTGTCTTCCTGATGTCTCCAGTGACCTGAACCAACCTCTTGTTCTGCCTCTAAGCTATGCTTTGGCTGTGAGATTCTCTCCATAATGGACTATATCCCATCTATTGCCATAAACCAACTAAGTCTCACATTCTCCCTTAAGCTATATTTCAGCACTGTCTCACGTAAGCAGAAAGATTAACTGCAACACACCCGACCTCTCTGCTTCCTGTCTAAAGATGCCACAGGATCAGGTGTTTCACACGCCTCCTGCCAAGAATTTCTAACCATTAGGGGCTATATTCCTAAAACTGAGAGCCACAGAAACCCTTCATACAGTGGCTTTTCTCTGTTATTTTTGTCATCAAAATAAGAAATGTGATTAGGTAGGCCTGATTCCAGGTGGTTGATATAGAGTCTCTGATGTTCTGAATTATGGTTTGTTGATTTTTATTTCAGTTTTGCTGTTCCTACAATCTCTCCCCATTCTGAAGTTCAGGGAAATTTGCGGAAGCGGGGGCCATAATATTGTAAGAGCACAAGGATGGGAGGAGTCATGATATGCAAGATACTCCACACAAGTTAGGGCCGAAGCAATTATAATAGGACTCTGCATGATCTGCGCAATGACCAACATATCATTGACCCCTCAAATTCTAGCATGGACTAAAGGCACTAGGACCCTTAGAAGCAAGGGATTAACAGTCACAATAGTGTTCCTGTACTTAAGGGGAACACAAGAAAGAGTTCTAGGAATTGCCAGAGTCCTTACACCTCATCAGAGAGGAGGACCCAGAGATGGGGGGAGGGGGCACTGGGAGAAAGGAAGGGAGGGGGAAAAGGAAGGGGCAAAGCGGGGAGGAAACAGGAAGCTCCAGGGACGGGTGGAGGGAGGGAGAGGACCTTGGTTCCTATTATGTTTGTATGAGCAGAAAAAAAAAGAAATGTGGCTAATTACATTTAGGCACCCTTATTTGATCAAAATGGCTCTGTCGATTTGCAACCATTGTGATAATAGTTTGATAAGCTATATTTTTTCTGAATTTTCATTAAAACAGAATTTTTTTCCATTTTAACCATATGGAAGCAAAACAAATGCTATTCTCTTATCAATTAAGAAGATAATGGTCAAAAATTCAATATCAAAATAACTAGTTAAGATACAAGTCCGTAAGTATAATTCATTATTAAATGAAAAAATCATAAGTAGTTATATTACAGAGTACATGTGTATGCAGTAAAGAAATTGCTGTTAGGAGTGTCACTAACCCTTTCATAAATTCCATCATGGGAAAAAAAAAGAAAGTAAACTTAAGAAAAACAGTGTTCACAGCTGCTTCATACCTTGTTATTTGTTCTAAACATTGTATACTTTCATAATTGGAATTGCTGTATTTGCTTGAAAATTGCAACAGAATGTAACTCCAGATGCTCACAGATGGCAAGCCTACAAACTTAATTAAAACTCATGCTTTATTATCCCAAAACAGGAAAATTGAGAATGCCTTGCCTAAAGAAAATGTTTATGTTTTCCCCATTTCATCTGCAACCATCCAGAACATTTTAGAGGTCATACACATGGAATAAAAAACTCTATTGGAAAGAGAGTAAAAAACAGAGTTGTAGGCCATTAACATAAATACTGATTCAAATTCAAATTCATTAAACAATTGTAGATGGTGCACCATGTGCTTAGCATTTGTATTATGAATTTAATGAGGTTCTGATTAGAATGTTTTAAAGAATTGAAACTAGAAACTCTCATCAACAAATGTTTTAGCATTTATATTCTTAATATATTATTTCCTCATAATGCCTTTGCTTATGTTGATGTACACTTTCATTCTTCCTTCATCTACACTGAAATGATATTAAATAATCATAATACCAATACTCACATACACTGTATATTCTTAGTATCATTTTCCTCTTCTTTTTTTGAAAAACAAAAAGCATTTTCTTCTTTCTTAAACATTTATTTTAGTTTTTCAATGGTTCACATCTAGTAGGCAGCATTGAAATTTAGAATGTCTTTAGTCGACATAGTTGCTTATCTTTTTGGGTTATCTCTATTTAGCAGAACACATATGTTGAAAAGGATGGGTAGAGAAAAATTATCCTTCACTTTTCATTTAAGTATTTTCAGATGCTATTATATTGTAGAACTTTATAGTATAGGTCTGCTTTTAATTAGTTTCTCACATGGAAGAAGTGTTTTAGTTACTTCTAGTGAGATAAACTTTTAAAGATTCCTAATTCTCCCTTGACTTTTCTAAAAGAAACATGGAAATATGAGTTGCTTCTTTCTTAGTAACAAGATGTTATCTATCTCATGTTATCTATGAGTAATCTAATTTCTTAAGACAAATATTTATATTATATATGATGAAAATGAGTGGAAGCAAAATGGAAGCACACTAACTATTCAGTACTCTAAAAAGATTATTTATCTGACTATTCCCATTGTTATAAATAAGGCTACATGATTATGTATAACCATATTGATTTTTAAAACTAATTAAACTTCCTTTTGATTAGACTTTGCAACTCTTCCTACTTTTATTGGGTGAATATAATTTTTCTGCCTATACTTCATGTTGCATTATCTTGGTAGAATTTTGTTTTGCTTGTTCAACTATGCCTTTTGCCAAATTTAAAGAATCTTATTCTTTGTAATGACAATTTTTGCTTTCACTTCTGCATTATTTCTACTTACTTTCCTTCTTAATAACATTTAAAATTACTTCCATGAAAATCATAAATACAGGGGATGTTTAAGGATCTCAACGGTAATCCTTACTGAGATGAGCATGAATGTAAGAGTTTCACATTGAAATATATTCATTGTTAAAAATGTATGATGCAGATACATACAAAGTTTTGCGCAGGGATTAAAAAGAATACCTCTCAGGTTTAAAAGGGATTAAATAATCTGTGTCCTATTCATGGAATGGAAAAAAATCACACCAGTAAAAATGACCAAAAAAAGTATTGAAACATGAAACTGCATGGATAAATCTCCAAAAGAAAAAAAGAGCAGAACTGTGACATTCAGTGGAGGCAAAGGGAAAGTGGGTTGTGCATTATCAACAGGTACAACCTGCCATTATGTAAGAAGAATGATTACTGTAATCCGAAGCATAGCCTTTGGACTCTTGGCAATATTGTTCGATTATATAATGAAAAGAATCTGAGAAGAGATTCTAAGTGCTATTTCCACAACCTTAAACAAGAGGTTAGTACATGAGAGGATATACATGTTAAATTGTTTGTCTGTCATCAAAGTTTCATGCTTCACTCTCTAACTTCATGCATAATGAAAGGCTGAGATGACAGAAAATAACTAGATAGAAGGATGGAAAATAACTAAATGGCAATAAAAAATCCAGGTAAAAGAAATATGGAAAAGAGTTAAAGCTTAACTGTCATAACTGAAGCAGAGGTACAGATGAGGAAATGGGACAGGTATATGCAGCATTTGAAGGGATAATGAACATGGGTTTTCTAAAACCAAAGGAGAAATGAACCCACAGATTGGAAAAGCTCTGTATCTCTTCTAGATTAAAATGTAGAGTATTTCACCTGGGCACACTGATGTATCATTGTTGAAAATCAAACAAGAGAAAAAAATTTGAAAGGCATTCAGGAGAAGATCAATAAAAATTGCTACCTGACTTTTTGGCAAAATATAGGTTGGAAACACTAAAATATCATGCAGAAGTACTAAACCAATCAGGTGTTCCAGATTCATATTCACCAAAAGAAGCAGGAGCATATTTCAAAACACATTTTGATTTTCACCTTGAAAAGTCTCAGAAAAGTTATAAAGAATCCTTCAGGAAGAAGGAAAATACACATGAGATAAAAATGTGGAACATGAAGCACAATAGGAAACATCACTGTGTATTAATAACTATCATAACTGTTAGTTACAATGACTACCAATATTAAATGGTATTGAGTATCATATAGGGGTGCAAAACACTCAGTGTGATATAAAAGTGTGACTGAACAAGGAAGGAGCCTGAAGCTTATGGAAGTAATCAAGGATTTATGAAGAGCAAAGAACAGTAGACTGGCCCGTAGACTCTGTGCTATCAACCACCAGAGTGATTCAAGGAATCTGCGAATTAAACAGGGCACATGCTTTGTTTATCATAAAGGTGTGAAGAAACACTTCTGGCTTATCATCAAGCAAATCATTACCATGCACTCTGTAATGATGGTGCTTAAAACCCAGTGAACACAATTAGGACTGATGGTCTAAGCTCGGGAGATCAAGGAAAGCTTTCTCAAAGAGCAAACACTAGGAATATTAGTCACATATTGGAAAATGCAGAATCATGTAGGAAAGAGTATGTATAAGAACCCAAAAGTCATGTGTTCAAGGAAATCAAAATTACTCAGACATATTTATGGCTACTGGAGAGAGAACATTTTAAGTATGTAAGTGCAGGCACTCTGACGTACATATATATTTCAGTTCTAATTAATGTGTTGATGGTTTAATCAGGAAAGTATATGTGAAATTTCATGAGAAACTGCATTTCAAAGGTAGTCAGGACATGTGTGTCAATGAGTTTTATTTTTGGTTGTGCTGGCAGAATGAATGATTTCTAGGTTTTTTTACTGATGGAATTATTGATGTTCACAGTATTGTAATACAACCTGTATATCTTACATTCAGTACTAGAATTTATGGAGAGCAGAGAAAGCTTAAGATACTTGAATTGCTCTTTTCTTCTGAATAAGATACGTTCCCTAGACTGAGCCCTCTACAACGCTGTCTAAAATTTATCTTTCTGTGAATTAAATTTTTCGCAAAAGCTTTGCAGAGGGAAGAGATTTCAAATATGATTTTTACAATGGGTTTGGTGAAAATTGCTTGTGTCTGTTCATTAATAAATACTGTTTGATGTAATAGAACTGGTTCTTCATCTTGCTGGTTAGTAACTTGCAGACGTACTAAACTAAGAAGACTTTGCTTGTTTCTCATTTACCATAAGGGCTCTTGGAAACTCTCACCATGGTTTTGAATATTGATCTTAGGGTGGACATGTTTTTATTATTAAGCAAATATTACATGCCAATACATGAAAAATCTGATTTTAAAAAGCCATTCTAGAAATGTGTTATAGGTTAGTGCCATGATCATATGTGTATTTTAGAAACATTAGCAGTCAGTATGGATGAACAATTTTTTAAAATATTTATAAATTGCTAGTAACATAGCTTAGTGGCAGAATACTTTCCTGCTACATTTAGTGATCAATACTGTCAGCAAAAATAAATACATTAACAAGCAAATAAAATGCTTATGCGAAGGGTGGAGCTACAATGAATCAGAAGGAGAAACATTGCCTCTGGCCTGTTTCAAGAAAGATACTGTTAAGTAGAACTAGGTTACTGCACATAGGGATGGAAGGCTGAGATGGACTCAGATTATCTCTACAGAGTAAAGTAACAGAAACAGATCTTTTGCATGTAAGAAGTAGACGGGTTATCTTCTTTTCCGGCTACTGTATTCAAATACTTGACAAAAAAACAACCTAAAGGCAGAATTTCTTTTTTCCTCCACAACTTAAGGTCCATTTTCTCATGGCAGGAGGTCATTGTTATGCAGGAAGTCATTGTTATGCAGGAAGTCATTGTTATGCAGGAAGTCATTCTAACAGGTGCTAACTGTGGCTGGGCACACTGTATCCACACTGAGGAAGGAGAGTGATTCATTTTATGCAATCCCTGGCATGATGTGGTCTGCACTCAGGATCTTCCTGTATCGATAAACCTAGCATCGAAAATATCTAACAGTCGCTTCCAGAGATTTGTCTCTAAGATGCTTGTACATTTTGTTAAGCTGATAGAAGGGATCAACCATTATCAAACACAAGAACAACTTTGTTCAACATGATGAGGATATAGAGTCATTAATTAGATAGTGTTGATCTTATATTTGGACATTTTGATAACACATTTCTAGAATTACTTTTTAAAATCAAGTTTTTCATGTAATGGCATATGATCATGCTTAATAATTTTACATGTCTCTGAAGTTGAAGATTTTTTTTCATATTTTGTTAAATGATCATTATGTAATATTGCCTACTTTCTTCATTTTAATTTTTATTTTTTCTTCTAGCTTTACAAGCACAATGAGTGGTGGTCTTTATCCTCCTCTATCCCCCCTCCCTTCTTCCCCAGCCTTCCCACCTTAAACCACCCCCTTCATCAAGCCATCCCACAGGCTCCCTCCTGACCTCCTGTCTGCCTCCTTCAGTGGAGACGAGGGTTTGCTTGTATTATCTGTTCCAGTAGGGACCCAGGCCTCTGTGGAAGGCCCTTCCTTGAATAGACCTACTAATAGGGTTATTTACCTTCAGCTGTCTAACTCTAACCCCTAAGGTTCCCAGTGCCTGAAATTATTCTTCTGATAGTGTCTTTAGCCAACTGGGGGAGGGGTGTTGATATATCAGCCATAGTGCAGGTCTGGTGAAGACAAGTCTTTATTACAGTGAGTTTCTGGATGCAGCAGCCCTGTCTTGAATGAAATGCTGTGGCCAGTAGTGGACCACCCCATCTTTAAGCTCTTACAATCATACCACCCCCTCTTCTGCAAGGTTCCCTGAACCCCAGGATGGGAAGATATCTGACTGGCCCCATTCTGGCTGAGTGCTTCAGAGTTAATAATCTGCATTCTGTTTGGTTGCTGTTGTGTGTTTCGCCGCGCATCCATTGCACTAGGCTGTGTCTTGTTTTGGTGGTGAGATCTTTTCTTATCTAAAGATGAAATGAGAGGTGTTTAGATGGAAGTTTATTCTCTGGTGTTTGTGGTTAGTATTGAGACACCAGACCCGTCTCCTGTCAGTTTTCTCCCTGTCTACTGTTGTTAGACAAGTTTACAGGATCTGGTCATGTGTTCCCTGTCATAGAGGTGAGGGGGGAGAAGGATTAGGAAACAGGTAGTTGGTTACCTGGAGGCTAATTCCACTCACTGCTGTGTCCTATTATTTTTCTTCTCTATCCTTTAAAACTTTTCTCACAAAAACCTTCCTTTTTTAAACTGTTTACCCATTTTCTTTTGTTTCTACTCTTTGGTATCTTCCTCCACACACATCCCCAACTTGTGTTCCTTTGTATTTGTGGGTATTATAAGAGTTTCCGTCTACTTTATTGATTAATTTTTAAAGAAATGCATCCTTTTACCTTCAATGTCATATTCATTTCAGTTTCTGATTCTTTGTATCTACTACTTCATTACATTAACTGGAGTCTTTCAGGATTTTATCAGATTTCTTTATTTTCAGTTCTTAAAGCTGTAAATAATTACTTTTCTTAACTCACTCTGACTACATCACATCTTCAGGTACAAAATAATTTTATTGTTCTTAAAATTTATGTTAATTCACATCTATACTGTGAAAATAAGTTATTTGTTAATGTTTAAATCAAAATTTTTACCATTCTTGCTCCATTCTTTTCATGCAAATTTACATAGATATTGGACGTTTAAATAACCTGTGGTGCATTGTTTACAGTTTGCAATGTCTTAGTTGAGAAAAAATTTACATTAACTGTTACAAATGCTAAGTGTACATTTTGTGAGCTTTTATAAATATACTTGAACAACATAATTCAAATAGGGATAATTACATAATCATAACTTCACAAGTTTTCATCTTGCTTGTTTGGCAATAGCATCCTTCAGAAAAATAATATTGTATCATGTAAAACATATTTGTCTTTTTGGTTAATTTCTTTTGCTTATAATAGTGTAATGGTATAATATACTTGTCATTAAGTGAAGCAGTAGTTCATTCTATTTTTGAATTGCTGGTACCACTTAATATTATGAATATGCGTTTGCTGTCATGAGCAGTTTTCACATTCTTGTGCAAATCTTTTTACATATGAGCTGACTTTTCTTGGACATGAGCCTGATTGTGGAGGATTAAGAATGTGGGAATGTACTTGATTTCATGCATTTGCAGTACTTCAAAAGTGAATGAGAATTATGTTTGATATGAATTTTTATAAATGTGTTTTTCTTTTAAAATTTGTTTTCATATGTAGCCACGAAAGTAATTATGGAGAAGCGTAGTCTCCTCAGGTGCTATGAGTTGATACACACTTTAAGAATGATGATGCTGCATACCTCTTTCAGGTATGATGACCTTTCACATCTCTGTCAGGTGCAAGGATCCTGCATGACACCTGCTTCAGGTATGATGGTGTCACACACCTGCTCAGGCATGATGGTGCCACATCCTTCTTCCAGGAATGATGGTCCTGTGTATCTCTTTTAGGCACAATAATATTATATACCTCTTTCAAGAGTGGTGAACCTTTGTACCTCTTTCAGATGTGATGAAGTCAGTTTGTCTTTCCAATTTCAAGTAAAGGTTTGGCAGTATTGAATAGGACATCTATATGAATTCCTAGTCAACTTCTCTCTAAAGCTATTTATTTGCCTACAAAATACATGTATTCTGAGATCCCAATCTTTCATTTATTAATGTATCTTTAACTTCTTAAACTTATTAAATCCATAATTTATTAATACATCTTTAATAATCATGTTTTATTAATATATCTTTAATAATCATGAAAATTTTATTTTCAAAACTATCCTATATCAAGTTCCCATTTTAGTTTTCTAGTTTGGTGACATTTGTTCCAACATTTCCAGTTTGCTTGCCTTCACTGAATCCATTCCAGTATGGCTATCTTGTAGAAATAGAGCTGCTAATGATGCTGTGTGGTCATTCACAAACCCTTTCATAAAAGCATTCCCCTTTCTTTAAACAATTTCAGAACAATCCTGTCCTAGTACCATAAGCCCAAAGGTTATCAATACATCCAGAGATATGATGCAGCAGTAGGCTTAGAATTTAGCTATTAGCCAAGCTGAAGAATTATTATCGTTGCTAATTTTACTCTCACAGCTGGACAGAGAGTGAGGGTAGCATGGTTTTCACTAAAAGTATGGCATGATGCACTTACAACGATAAAGTATAATGAAGGGAATGCCAACTAACTTTTCAAATGCACACTACTTACTTCAAGAAGTAGGACTGTCCTATCTAATATTTGGAGTGTGCATTGGTGATAGTTACATTAATTTTCAAATTGAAAGAATCTAGAATCAACTAGACACACCTGTAAGGGACTATTTAGCTTCTGATCAGTTCTGTGGGGTCTTAAGTAGGGGGACCCACTCTTAAAGTGGATTGCACAATTCTTTGAGGTTGCATTCTGGACTGCATATAAAGGAGAAACTAGTTGAGTGCCAGTATCCATCACTTTCTGCTTCTTGACTCTCAATGTAATATGGTTAACTCCCCTAGACTCTGCTCTGCCAGAATGAACTTTACTGTGAGGCATAATAAACTTTTTTTCTTAATTTAAGTTTTTTTCCCCTTTTGGTTAGGGTTTCTTATTGGCAGCAGCAGGAAGAGAAAGCAAGACAGGATTCTTTTTTTTTCTATCAGAGCCTACACTGTTGTCACATCAATTATTATTGTTTCTTTTGTTTAGATTAACGACTCAGATCAGTTGAAAATATAAGGAATATTTATAACTGCAATGTCATCATTAAAGCTCAATTTCCGAGTTGACAAAGTTATCCTAAAATTAGTGGGGACAGACATTCTTTCAGCAATAAATATGGGAGTTGAAAGTATTGCTCAATAGTATTTAACTGTATTTTTATTGCCAAATCTGCTATGCTATGGTTTATCAGAAAGGAGCATCCTCTCAAACACCTAACAAAAATAGCTATCACTTCCTATCCTCTGCTTTTCCTTCCTAGATGGAAAGTTTCAAACTCTGGCAGGATCATACTAGATTAAACTTCCAGGAGATGGGCAGGGTTAGGAAAGCTGTCAGGGCTGCTTTGTGCCATGGTGGTCAGTGCTGGAAATTCTGCTTATTATTAAGTGTTGGTTTCTTACTTCAGTGAACCAGTTGTTATCCTTTCCTTCTTCCTACCAGTTTCTTCTGTGGTGATTTGATAGAATATCTCATCAAATGTGAATACCTGGTAAATTTTTGCAAACTTACTTCTTTGGGTGAAAAATATCATATCCATCAGGCATGAAGCATAGACTAAAGTATTCATATTCATAAAGCAGGCTGAACTAGCATTTATCTTGGACACTTACCAAGTCCCCAACAGACCTACACATGGATCACTAAGTACTGTACTATCTTTCTGGTCTTTACAAGACTGACAAGAGCTAAGTTGTTCATTGGCATTGAACATTTAGTCATTTCTTGTTTCTAGATAATTTAGAAACATTGTCAGCAGAGTAAACTTAAACAATCAACATAAATTGCCTGATCAGATATTATTTATCATAGGAATATTGCACTTACTCTGTAAGTTGACCTTCAAATATCTTTAAAGACCCTTGTATTGTTTCTTTAACAGAGAAACTATCAATATTTTGAGTCCTATCATGACCATCTTCAGGAGTTTGTCACCTTTATAAACACGGAAAAATAAGCTTTCATTTAATAATGTACATAGTATTCTAAAATTTTATATTTCCTTTTGATATCTTTCTCTCTGTTGATCGCTCTCATTTTCTCATCTAAATTTTCTTATTCATGGACAGGCTGTTCTTGAAGATAAGATTATTGGGATATATATCTTGTAGATAAGATATACATATATATAATATATATATAAAGTTTCCACCAATAATTACTATTCTGCATCAATACTCTCAAACTTTAAAATGCATCATTTCAATGTAAATGTGAGAACAGAAATCAAGACATGCTTTAAACTAATACCGTGATGTCCAGCACATATTTTATCCTCTAATTCAGTTTGTGAATAGCATTTCTAGACATATTTAGATATTCATTGCTAATTGAAATATTTGAAGACGGCTGTATAGTTGTGATCATATAGAAATCTGTAAGGATGTATAAAGCAAAAGTAACAAGGCTGCTATGACAGGGCAAAGGGGCATCACAATTCTGGGAAGGTAAAGTGATAAATTATGTAATCCAATGGTTCTAGGGGGTCCAATTCTTACAGCTACCTACTTTCCCTCCTGCACAGAGCACTCGTTGCCTTACAACAGAAGCCTGAACTTGAACAGAAAATTATAGTCAAGAGAATTGAGTCCATTGTTATGCCCTGTCTTTGAAATAATTTTAAAGGACATATGTCTTTCCAATAATACCACTGGAATTGATGGTTCCAGCAAGAGGTCAGTAAATATATTAATGATGTGAGAAAGAGAGAGACTGTATGAAGGCTGAAATACCAAATCATAGCAATAAACTCTTCTAACAAAGTTGAGCAGTAAAGGAGCCCATTGGAGAAACTTAAATCCGAAATGTTTTTTGATGTGCTTTGAAGGTTTGCCAGGGATATTAACATAATGGTTCCATCAATAATCAAATACAGCTCAGAGAGGTCTGGTGAGTTAAGGTCACTGACATCTTTTGACATCTCCATGACAAGGTGAGCTCATGACCTCTGGGAATTTTGAAAATTCACTCTTTCTCTGCCTGCCTTCCTCCAAGACAACTCTTACATATTTGAACCATATCACTGGTGACGCATCTTTGAACTGATCTTTGAGATACAAGCCAATATCTCTTCCCTGTGACTCCCATAAAGTTGGGATCACCTCTCCAATAGCTGTGTATCTTCAGCTTCTCAGAGTTCTGACTACAAGAATGGCTCCATACAGATTGTCTAAAATAGTACGTGAGTGCTGGAAGATGAGGCTTTAAGCTGAGTGATATGTTGCCTCATCTATCGTGGTTCATTTATTTTAGATACCTAAGTTCCAAAATAATTTTTGGAAACATGTTTTTGAATTATAAGCATGATTAAGAAAAGTATAGAGATGATGCTTTGAAGAAGATAGGTGAGGTAATGTGAGAAGGTCACTTTGAGGTCAAGATATCTTAATTGAAACACTTATCCTGATTGAGATAAAGCAGCAAACATTCCAGATTTTGAAGCTAGAATAGCTAAAGGTAGTTGCAAGAAAGGAATGAAATATTGAACAAGTCAATCTTCAAAGAATATAGCTTTTTGAGGAAGAAGATGAATCACTAACTTATTCCAATTGTCTAAACAAATAAGGTAACTAGGTACTTATGAAGGCTTTGTAAGGACAGGAGTAGGAAGATGGCCTAGAAACATCTCTGCTGTTTTGATATTTCCTCTCACTAAAACCAAAAAGACAAATCCATATCCTGAATTTTATGAAAGGGTAAAGCATAGCTAGGCTCTTTGAATAATTATAATTGAATAATTTCTAGCCAAATTTCCCAAAGACTCCTTGATTCCATATGACACCTCTGAAACATAATCTTTATTGTTCACATTTTTATTCACACTCTGGTCTTCAAAATACCTGTAGTTATTCACTACAGAGTAGAGCTCATCACATTCCAGGGCTTCTGACTGACAACTTTTCACTCTTTACAATCCCTTATATAAGCCACCTGTAAATGCCCAGGAACTTCATTTGCAGATTCATCATAGGAAAGTGTTAACATGTATTAAATGTTGATAGCCACAATATAACTGATTATATTCTATGCCTAGAAGTTGCCTGTCAAGAAAGTACTGGAAGTTAGGACCAAGTATTTATGTGATGTTCTTTCTCCAATGGAATGAACATATGGGTTCATGAAGGTTAGAAATGACTGGTTGTCATTAGTTTATATGACTCAATTAGGGAATCTATTTCTGTTTCGATTCCCAAATTGTGAGATAAACAAAGAAGTAAATTAAAAAAATTATTTCATAGAAAATTTTATTTCATAGAAATAAATTTGAAAAATTTAAGACAGGATGCAATGTATAAATCTTACGTGTTCTTTTACTCAAGCTAATATTTCAACATAGAAAGATGGCATGTTAAACAGTAGAAAATATGAGCCAAATTTTCACAAGAATTCAAAATCAGCATTCAATTTATGTTTGGGACAAAGTATCATATTCACTTCTTTATCTCAGATCTTCACTTAATTGCTGTTTAATAGTTGCAGCAAAACAGCCATATGGTGGTAACTGCATCACATATCTATGAAGTAGCAATTTTGTGCATACGGGTTATGTCAATTTTCTAAGAACAAAGAAAATTCTTAATTATCGTGTCTGCTCCTTATTGCTACTTCAGAAATTTCTGTCTCCATTCAAATCCCGTGGGATATAGTTTATCCATGCAAGACAGCAATGTTAAGCTTCAACACATATTTGCATACATAATTTGAGACTCATGTTTGCAAGCAATGCTGTTTACATCTAGTAGTCTCGAGGTAATCCATTCATAAAACAAATTTTCAAGTACAGATACAGAAATCCAAGGTGCATGGAAAGTTTGTTTTCTGTAGAAAACTTATAAATCTGTGTAAGATTTATGACAAAAATGACTGTCCCAATGCATTTGTTACAGTTAATTTCATGCTGCAGGCATACATGGGTCAGCATGTAGATGGATTATATCTCTTCAGATTTATGACATTTTATTTGATATATGGACATGTTCACATTTTTTCCTATCATGGCTAGTAAATAGCTGAACAATGAACAAGAATTAGCTTAAATAGATCATGTGGACACTTCATGTTCTGACCTTGCTTTTCTGTTTTTACATTTTAAAATGTAGAGAGTGATGACAACTAATGCCGATGGGGGTGAAAAGAAGGCTGTTTTCCTCAATGGTATACCCACATATCCATGGTACTCACAGGAGCATAAAGCATGCCAGGCATATGTCATCAGATACAGTGGGCTGCAGAAGTGAAAATAGGAGAGAGTCTGGCAGGGGGAAATGAAGGATTGTGAGGGGAAAAGGAGAGGAATGGGACTTGGGACTAAGGGGTGAAAATTGAAGATACTATGAATTCACTATATTTAATGTATGCAACATTAAAAATAAAAGAATGAGAAAGAGTTAAAATAGGAAAAAATGAGAGTAAATACAACACATTCAAATGTAATACTAAATTTGCAAATAAAAAATGTAGAGGAAAGGAAAGAATAAGGATACCAAGGGTCTGAGAAGAGCATACATAAAAGATGCAATATGTGAACTTCTAAGGGCTGGATTCATCTAGACTACGTCCCTAAAAGCTAAAAAGTCCAATTAGTTGATATCTCACTGTTGGAATATATTGCAACCTGGAGAGAGCTGTTCCTTTCCGAAGTCAACTAAGAATAAGAATAAGAATAAGAATAAGAATAAGAATAAGAATAAGAATAAGAATAAGAATAAGACATGAAGATATATCAAGTTTTAGTCAATGTAGCAACATTGAAGAATGTTGATAGATGAACCAATGTTTCCTCTTTTACTAATGAGGTTCCCATAGTCTGGACTGCAGTGACAACATAGATGATAATATCTTTTCATAGTAATCTAATAACAATGAGTAGAGATAGATCAATATGCATTCACATCTAAGGTAGAGATGCATGAGTGTGTGTGTGTGTGTGAGAGAGAGAGAGAGAGAGAAAAGAGAGAGAGTAAGAGAGAGAGAAGTTGTATTGTATTCACTGGGGTAAAGTTCATGCTTTATTCCTTCAATCGGGCATTCTTTCATTACATGAAAAAAATTAGCAAGTGTTTTGGGATGCAGCAGTCATTTATTATAGATTCATTATCCTCTAAGCCCCTTTGGATGACTTTCTCTTGGGATATCCAGATTGTGAGTCAAGCAAAATGCATGATGTCAGAAAGAAATTCTGTGTATTTATCTCATCGGCAAAGAATAACTTCTGCTGGAGCAATTCTGTGAATTTTCCCATGTGGTGGTATTTTTAGCGTCTAAGTCAGGCATGTCAGTGCACAAGAAAAGAAAGCAATTTACAACTCTGAAAAGAAATACAGCCTCTTCCACTTCATTTGTGTTTCATCTTGATTATCAACACATTTGTCATCCCCCTATAATTTATTCATTATTTTTACCAGAGGAATATGAAGGGGGAAGAAGAAGACAAGTACACTTGTCAAAATGTGAAACAGATGCTCTAACAATGATTGGAGACAATTAATGTTCGTGAGAAGATGCAACAGGCAGGGCTTGTGTTTTGCTTCATGATTTCACAGCAAGCAGCCTAGAAAAAGGCAAATGTGAAATAAAGGATTTATTTCTCAAGCACAGGAAACAATGTTGCCTGACTATTGTAGTGCATTTTTGTTACAGTCAAGATGCTCAGGTTTGATTGATTTTTAGTTCATCTTTCAGATTAGTTTGAGAAGAATGTAAACTAAACGGAGAAGTTTTGGACAATGTACATGGCTTAAATGTGAGCTGTTATCACAGGATTATGAGTTTGGATCTTGAGCTGTGTTGACGTTCAGGAAGGTTGTGGCAGCATTAAGAAGAGGAGCGATGATGATGGAAGAAGAACTGCCACAGGAGTGGGTCTTAAGATATGGTAACCTTACCCTGCTTTCTTTACTTGGTTTCCTCTCTTTGCTTCAGGATGATTGGAGTGACTGACTTCCTATGAGTCCTCTAGTCATACTTTCTATTATGTGATTTCCACCATAAATGGAGGATATCCTCAAAGCCAACTTAATCTCCTTTTATCCCTTTAGTCTGAGTGCTGTATCAGAGCAAAAGAGGAAAAACTTTCAGAAAAAGTGGTTTGTTACTTTTCTCCTTTGAATCACCAAACTGAAAATGCCATGTGTCATCCAGTGGACTTGGGTATGAGATGGGCATTGTTAGGGACGTGAAGATAAGGGTTGGCCACACCTTAATTCAAAGAAAACAACTTACTCTTCTTTTGCTTATCTTCAAATTGCAGTTAAGAGCTTACAACTCCATCACATTCTGGATCCTAACCTTTTCCTCTACCCGACCTGTCTCCTATTCTAGATCTTGAGATCACAGCATCTCACTTCCAAGCCATCACTCCCTCTTAATCACTGTTCACTTAATCCTGTCCACTTACGCAAATACTCCTGGTCTAGAAATCTTCTAAGCACATGGAATTTATTACTTCTAAAACAAGCATCCAGTTCTCAACTCTTTTATGATTCTGCTGAGAAGCATATCATCCCATACCTATGGGCTGAACTCACGTTGAAGGTAGAAATACAAATCACAAGCATTGATGCCAGGGAGGAGAAGTTGTGCTCATACACACAATGATTGTTATTGTTCACTATCATTAATGTGACAGTCTGACGTGTGTGTGTGTGTGTGTGTGTGTGTGTGTGTGTGTGTGTGTGTGTATGTGTTATCTTAACAACTAAAGGCAGAAATTTGGCCATATCTACTAAGAATCAGTAGTTGAGGCAAGTCTGCAGAATATTATCAGATTCACATGGGAAGACCCAGTCCACAGTGGCAAGGAATATTCTCTGGGAAGATGGATAAGATTGTGGGAGTGCTTTCAGTAGCTTTGGCACAGTTTGAAATTCTTTGGCATATTTGGAAAGAATGCAATCTGGCAAGTGAAGTATACCTCTCTTTCATCCATCTCTGTGGTTATAATATAATATATGGCTAGTTCTCTCACGTCCTAGTGTTGATATAAGCTCTTTGGCAAATCTAGGACTAAGAACTCAAACCAAAAATTGGAAACAAGAATAAAATCCCATTGTTCCTATAAACTCTTTGGCAGTGAATTTATCAGCAGCATGCGGACAAACTGCAACACTGGGCTTCTGGTCAGGTCAGAAGATGAGTCTCCTAAACTCCTGATTCCTTGCAGAGACTGACACGTTCACTGACAAGCTTGCCGTCACCAGGGGCTTAGCCAGTGTATGCATCTAGCAGAAGAAAAATGCGGCCCAGCTTGGACCTGTCATTCCTTGATCACCTGTATGCAAGCAACACACATTTCTGCTTAAACGTCATTATGTAGAAATTAATATGTGAACAATCTCTCTCTCTCTCTTTTCTCTCAGTGTGTGTGTGTGTGTGTCCACTGTAGGTGTAGAGATGCATATACATTTGTATGCAAGTGAGTGTAGAGGCCGGAAGTCAATCTTCAGTCTTTTTCCATGTGAATTCTGCCTACTTTCCTGTGGAGATAGATTCCTCATTGGCCTGAATAGATTCAATATGACAAACTCAAGCATATCTTTCATTTGCCTAAAGGCAAAACACGCAGTTATAATACTTCAAGATGGCTAACACATAAAATGGGAAGAAAACAACCTTTAGTATATCAACTTAAGGTCATATCATGGGAGTAATTTGAAATGTTTGTTCAAAAGATTCCCCCATTAAGTATTTCCCCTCATTTTCTCACTGTTTAATATAATACTTTAATTTTATGGAACTCTATTTGCATTTTCCTTTTGCAAGAAAAAATGAATTCACTATGGTATTAGCTATAAAATAAGATATGTCTATAATGGAAACATGGAAAGCACTAAAACACAACTACAATTAAACTTCCTACCTGGGCATAAAAGTACAAAATGGTTTTGCCCATCACCTGTTCTTATTAACTGAGATGCCATGTTCTCCTGTGTCCACGTTTTACCTAGTACAGTCCGTGGTGCATTACAGCAGCTCAAAACTATAGCATGAATGCAAAAGAATGCATTCTTCATCTATTCCTGTTTATCGTCATATCATTGACATGGTTTTAAACTAGCAAAATTAGGTCCATATAATGTCTTTTTTCTTACCATACTTATATTTCTTATAATATTGTTTATAAATGTCATTTAGCATCTGCATATTATTCCCACATATGTGTATATAATTTTTCCATTTTGAACGCTGTAGATGAATTCTAAAAATTGATTATATGAAAACAAATCTAAATAACTATATGAACATATGTATGACTGTATAAACATATCTAAATTGGCTAATTAAAACCATCTAAAAAGATACTTTAGATGGAGGTTGCTGCTTATCTTCATGAATATATCCTCGGGCATCTCACCTTTCTTTCCGTGTGATAGAACTGTGATCATTTGGTTAATATGTCACAGATTATGATTTCCAACCACGTCTTTCAGCTTGTTTTCCCTAGATGATTAAGATGTTGACAACAATCTATGAATAAACCTCATATTGACAGGACGTAAGTACCCTCAGTTCTTCAACTTTGAGATGGAACAATCTTCTCTCAGGTATCTGTTTTCTTATAAAAACAACTGGGTCTTTTGCAGGAAGTAACACCATCCCCCCACACTCCATCATTGAATATAATTCAGTTGGCAATAGATCAAACTCAGACAGTCTCTTGTGTTCCTACCTAAAACATTGAACCACCTTCGCGTGGATCTTTTCCCTGCTATGACTTCGGGTTGGCGCATACAATTAAGGGGATACTAGGCTGACCATTGATTTCCACTAGGAAGTCTAAAGGTTGAAGTTAGACCTACAGCCTGCCTTGCTGTGTTCAGGCACACTTTTGAACAGTGGCTGCTGATTGTGACCTGAATCAAAATAAATTAGAGGGTTGCTGAAGCGGGTTGACAACTGAGGCGGAGTGTCTGATTCTGCAGATGTGAAGTCGATTTGGAGAAAATGCATTTTTTTTTAAAGAAGAGCTCATTTAGTACAGATTTGAGTTCAGAGCAGAACGGAGAAGAGGGTGTAAGATTCTCTCCATGAACTCCCCCCACCCCCACATTTTCAACATGCCTGCTCCCAGACATTGCTGGTGCTGAATGCTTCTCCAGATAGCACATCAAGATTGACTGCTCTTAGGAAACCACAGCCCTGTTCTTCCAGGATCACAAAAACAAGGGGACCCAGAGAAACAATATGTTTATGAGTTAATTTCTGCCAGTAGTTCTTTAAAAAAAATCTATATAAAAGTCAACATTTGCTTTACGCAGACATTATTCAAGCTTATTCACTTGTCTTAAACTGTCTAAATAGGTGGTAAACACGTGGAGCAGCACAGAACAAACTTGTTGCCTTTTGCTTTCTCTTCCCTGAGGCAGCTCCAGGGAACATGTGCAGGAACCACCACAGCCTAAGCTGAATGAACTGCGTATCTGCTGGGTCACTGATCTGTAACAGAGAATGATTTTCCCTCTCCCATCTTGTTCCAGTCGTCAGATGGTTGGCTTATCTCTGATGCTTAACACTTTAAATGATCCACTGTCATGCCGTGCTATTAATCTTCACAGTTTAACAGAGGATTTTCAACGAGAGAGAGAGAAAGAGAGAGAGAGAGAGAGAGAGAGAGATGCAGCTGCTGAAAAATCACACAACAAAGCCGCTCACTCCTGCAGCTTGGCCATTTCCCTGACTTGTGGAATTGAACTGGATAGTTGAGGCTAGAGGGAGAATTTAAAGAGATCTGTCTCAGGACGGCCAGATAATCATGGAAGAACAGATGCCCAAGAGATAGGATGTTAGACTGAATCTCTTAGATATTTCCTATAAGAGCCCTTACAAAGAGCATTTTAATCCTTGCTACTTTCCAGTGAAGGAAACTGAAATGTCACCCACCTGGTCCTCTTATACTATTTGACGCTTATTTCATTTAGCAAGAAAATAAGAATTAAATAAAAAAATCAAAATTTGGCAAAGGAGGTGGTGTCTTTAATTGTGATTCCACCTGCCTCTAGAATGACTCAGAGCATTTATTGCACATTTATTTCAATGACACGCAACAGATATCTGTCAGTTTTAGTTAATCTTCATTCTCTGCAGATGACGTGTCATAAATAAAGCCAACAGTTATTGCTGTTTACTTCATGTCTACAAAGAAACCATTATCTATCAATTTAAATTACAAATCTCTTCACATTATGAATCAGGTCCACATCCTAGGTTAGACACAGGAAAACAAGCGAAGATGCTGGAATAATTTGTACATAAAGCAAATGCTGACTTTTATATAGATTTTTAAAGACCTACTCGCAAAAGTTAACTCATAAGCATATTGTTTCTTTGGGTCCCCCTTGTTTTTGTGATCCTGGAAGAACAGAGCTGTGGTTTCTTAAGAGCGTGTCAGGAAAAATCATTGTCATCTAACACGTGTGTACAATGATACAGCCCAAGAGTCCCAATTCACTACAGAGAATACTGTTGGAAGATCGAAAATTTGTTCTCCAAATATTCTCAGAGAAGTGAATCATGCATTTCTGCTCCAGCCCTTCAATTACATAAGTTTTGCTTTTGGCAACTCCAGTCTATTCTTTACATAAATCCATTTTATATTCATACATTTGAAGTGAGATAAAGTCACAGCCATTGAGGATTTTGTGGTCCTCTGAGGATGGCCACAGGTCACTCTTATGACTGAATTTGAAGCTCTTCCTGGTGTTGCTTTAAGACATTTAAGCAGGTCACAATATCAGTGACAGCTCTTGGCATTTAGCATTTTCTCTAGAGGCATCACACTGAATAGATGGCCTAAGGCAGACCAGCTAAACATGAGGCTGTGAGACTAGCTTCAGTGATCCAAAAAACCTATGTGTAGAATTTTTTGGTTGCAATGACAAAACCCAGTAAAAGTAATGCCTTAATACAATCACATACATTTTACTATCTTTTTAAATACTTGTGGCAACCTCAATTAATATACTTATTTTAAAGGGAATGATACTTGGTGGCTGGTTATTTGAGCAGACTTCAGGTATGCTGATATTTATATTTGATCATTCTTACAATCTCAGTTGACACATTCCCAGACTTTAATACTCTGTCTTTAGAGGGTTATAAGCATGTACAGGTAACATTGTTTCCTCAGGCTAGCACACAAAGCTACTATCTCAAATCAACAACAGTCCCAGACATGTTTTTGTGCCCTGGAATCTCTGACCTGTTATTGCTTCTTTAGCTCTGAGCAAATGACTTATAACCCTTAGTCAAAGGTATATTAAGAGAAGGTGGGAAGAGATAATGAAGGAGCTACCTGTGGCTTTTCAAATTAACTGCTGTATAATCTCAGCCATGGTTATCAGAACATTCTGATATTTTCATATAAAATGCATGTGGCTTTCTGAGGGGAAATAGGGAATTTGCATAGATTAGTGAGGATCTCAAAAGAAATGATTACATGCAGTGGAAAACTTAAGGGTAGGGCTAGATAAATGAAGGGGAAGTCCTCTGTCAGTGGGTCTGCCCAAGGAAGGACGATTTCATCTGCCACAGAGGCCTGAACCCTCACTAGAGCAAATGACATAGAGGGAACCCTGGGATCCATAGAAGCAGACAGACAAGAAGGTGGGAGAAAGTGGGATAGGTTGATGTAAAAGAGGGAAGGGATGGAGGGAAAGAGAGGAGGGAGGAATGAAGGAGGAGTACAGAGATAATTACTCAATATGCTTTCAAAACTAGGAAAAAAATAATTCACATTGCACAGCTCTTTCCTGCCCTCATGGGGTTTAAATTCTATTTAAGATCTTTTCCAAAACATTGTTAGCTGTTGTGTGGTACACTAATCTCAGTAAAACTATGAATTCCACTTGTACCAGAATTGTGAGATGTTTAAGGGAAATTGAATAATGTTCTTATTAATCTGAGAGCATTAATTCTGTAAATACTATATTAAATGTTTGCTATTACTTCATCGTATTAAATACTTTCTAATTTTATATATGTGAACACATTATATTTTCTTGAAAGCATTTTACTCATCAATGACATTAGAAGGTAGAGATAATATTTCCATCATGGAGCTATGCAAACATCACACAAATGAAGTTCTGCAGAATAAAAGTCAGCACAGTGAGACAAAGGTAGCATAATGTACATCCTGTTGGTAAATTGTCATGTGCTCTGTAAGATAACTGAGAAGCTGGCATTGGACAAGGGGATGCCTTCCCACTTCAGCCCCAAACATGTTCCAAAGTGTCTTCCATGACCCCTTGCTAGAAACAAATTTATCCTCCCAGCTCTGGGAAGAAGGAAGAGTAGCCTATGTGCTTCAGAACAGGAGACTGATTGGAGTAAGAACGCTGTGCCCTTGAGCACAGTCAGAAAGTAATGTGCTCCTAGGCACCTTCCCAAAGCCAAATATCAAGCAACTGTCTTGCAGTATAAGAATACTTATGGTAGAAATGTCTAGTCAGAACCCATTCAGGGAGAGAATGTGCTGTTGTGCCCAGACCTCTTGATTGGAAACTCTCCTTGGGCTTCCACAGTTGATTTCTATTAACTGTTTGTGTGATGTTATGCATATGCTGTGTTTATCCTTTTACTATAAACCATACAAGGGGCATCCTGAGTGGGAAACTTCAGCTGACAGCCTTTTGGAGGCTAGATGTTTGTAATTTCCTGGTTGGAAGATATTTTTCTATCTGTCTTCTCTCTTTGCTACTGGTAAGTTATTTTCTTACTTTTGCTTGCTATATACTTAATAAACTCAGTCATTCAAAACAACAACAACAAAAAAATAGATAACGCAGATCATTCTCCAGACTACACTGGAGATGGTAAGAGATAAGTACAATAGGTGTGTGGAAAAACATTGAGTTGATTTGCATTTTCCTGTGTGATTTTTTTTTTTTCTGAGTTGGTAGCTTGTCTTGTTTCCTGCCTGGCTGTTGACAGTAATCTTTGTACTTTCTTTACTCTGAGTTCTTTTGCTAATTAGAGGCCAAGCAATGGTCTGAGCTTTATTCTCAACTCTGTAGTGGCTTCTTCACTGGTGTACCGGCAAACTCCGAGGTCCACTCTTTTACTTGATCCTGAGGTTGGACATCACTGCACAACTCTCCTGTGTTTCAGCTTCATGTTGCAACCTGCATGTTGCAGCCCTTCAAGCTGCAGCCAGTTGGCTATGCAACCACTGTCTGATCTCTGCTGCTGGGTTCTGTCAATTGGACTTAGTGTCTCCATTGTTTTCTCTTCACCAGACCCCCTTAACTTAAGTGGCCTTGGGCCAGCAAATAGTTTCCCAACATCTTTTATTTCAGTATCTCCAGTTGGCTATGTTGATTGGTGTCAGTCAAATCCACTTACACTCTTACTGGCTCCATACCTCATGGCTAAATTTAATCATTTACTGTATACTGTTTGCTTACTATTAACCCAATTTGGATAGAGGGGCAAAGCTAGCATCACTAAGGAAAGAGGAAGAGACACACAGCTCACTTCCAACACAGAGACTCACAAAGTAACTAGCTCAGTAATACAGGACTGCCATGTGTTTTGGGTTCAACTCCTAAATACTGTAAGATTAGCTATTATAACGGTTACTCTTTACTGTTGTGAGAAAGTGTTCAAAATCAAACAATGTTGCAGTTCGCCTGCATGGTTAGTGATAAATGACCATGGAATGGCTTAAGAGACCAAGGGGATTATTTCCATAGGAAAGTCAAACTTGACAGGAGAGCATGCACCAACACCAGGGCCGAGGGAACTGGCCACACTATTACCACATAATGGCTGAGAGATGGACAATCCTTACTTGCCAGACCAGCATGTCTGGCCAAATGTACACAAGGATGCCAATTTCCTCAACCAGCTCTCAGTATTTTATTCACCTGTTCAGGCCTAGTTCCACCCACCATGGACTGGGCCTTCCCCACCAGCTAGACAATCTCTTGCAGGTTTGCTCTGGGCTTAACTCAACCACTAATTCTCTACAAATTTGCCCAGAGCTGAAACCCTCAACTGTCAAGTTGACACCTGTGTCTAACTATGGAAAACAACTTAAGGGAGAAAGGGAGATTTATGATTTATTCAATTTACAGCTCCAGAGGGGAGAAACAGACTTTCATGGCCAAGGGGGCGTGGCTGGCTGGCCAAAGATGGAGTCAAGCTAAATTATGCCCATCCCTGAGGCTAGTGGGTGATGGCTGAAGGCTGGATGATTCCTAGAGAGTCTTCAGCCGCATTGAAGGCTTAGAGAGTTGGAGAGTTGGCAGGTCTAAGAAAACAAACTAACCAGAATGTATGAAGGAAGAGCTTTTTCCAGCACAGCTTCAGAGAGTGTCTGCTCTTCTTTCACAGTCTTCTGTGTTGTGGTTCCTTTTATCTGGTCCACTACCAGGAGGGTCCAATGAGATCTAGGGCTAGTCTTTCTATCCTAAATATATTGATCCAGATAATCTCTTCAGGTGGTTTCAGCTGATTTTAGTTAATGCCAAGTGTGTCAAGTTGACACCCATGATTAACTATCATAGCTATGGAAGGAAATTCAATGAGTACCAAAATCACAAGCTCAGATTCTCTAAATATTCAATCATGTCTGAAGGTCATTGTGTCTAGTGATCCAGAGTGATGTTACTGAACACAGTAGCAATAAAGACAGGTTCCCACTCTTACCTGTCAGAATGACTGGAAGGAAATTGGGGTGCAGGAAAAGTTGACAGGTTGAAAGAACAAGGTGAATAAATTGATCTTACATCTCTAATCACTGAAAAATGCATTCTTGGTTAGCTTTTTAGCATTTCTTTTTTTTAGATTGTATTGTTACTGCATAAAACACAAAATATAAAAGTTATTAAGGTAAGTCCTAGTTATAAGGAAGGTTATATATTGACCATCATGGTGATTAATTGAAAAGTGTTCATAATGCAAAATGCTTGCCTATGTGGTCTCTGAAGTTCATTTTAATTTATAGACCCTAAACTACATTTAGTTTCAGTTGCAAAATTCTTTAATAAAAAGAGTTGCCAAAACTTTACACGATTAAAAAGGAAGTCCTTCCAAGTTGAAATTTTACAGAGCACATCTTATAGGTGATGATATATTAAATAAAAGGTTACTTTAATAATAATTTTTTTGCCAGCACAGCTTCAAAGCCATATAAATGTTTCCTATTCAATTACCTGCTCACATTTTTCATCTTCACTGATTTTGCAATGATCAGAATATTTCTCTTAAACCCCACTACATTAATCCATCAAAGAGCTTTTTTCATTAGGCGATGAAGTCTCCCACCCAGAATATTGTCAAGGAAGACTGTGACCATTCCCATTGTTCTGACTGGACTGTTATTCACCTGGGTATTTTTATTCTTCCAACTTCCTATTATTTAGAAAACAGAAGGATTGCAGCTAAGCAGACAGCGAAAGTGGAAACTACCCTACCACAGACTCTATTAATCCTGAAAGGATTCTTTCCTGCCTATTCAGGTCCCTTACAGAGTTCCTTAATTAATCACTTCTGTTGATTAATTATTCAATGCATTCTGTGAGTAGAATGTTCCTTTTATGTGGAGTCAATCTGAAGGAAAAAGGTAAAGGAAAATAAATGTTCTACATTTTAAGAGGCATCAGAGCATCAAAAATGCAGTCAAAACCTCTGGTAAAAATTAATACATTCTCTTAAAAAATTAAACAAATCTCTTAAAGATTCTCTGATACCAGATGAGGTCCTGTGATTCGGTTATTATGTTTGCTTTTTATTCGGCATGTTAGGTTAACTTGTATTCAGATATTGCTTTAACTGACTCAATAGGAACATGAATTTCAAATAATAGCAGCAGAATATTATTTCATATTGATACAGAACAAAATATGTGAATTCCCTTCATGTTCCACTGAAGAAGGAATGAGACTTACCCATCTCCCTAAAAGTGTTTCCTTCTGCTCTCTGTGACTTCTGCATTTCTCTGTCGATTTTCAAAACATCATGGAAATTTTGACATTTTGATGAAGGGAGAAGTTACAGGAAAAAGGGCCTCGGTCAGGTCAAGACCTGTTGTTTTGAGATGGAAAAATACTTGGAAGCTAGGATCATGGGAATCCAGAGAACTCATCTATAGTCATGTGTCATCTAATGACATTCTGATCAGCCATTGAATAAATATGCAGTGATGATCCATAAGATTTTAACAGAGAAAGAAAAGTCTGATCTCTGAAAAAGGTTGTAGTTTTTGTACATTGCAAAACAATACATTTCTCATGCATTTATAGTCACGGCATAAACACAATTCAAAGGCTGTAAAGTATAGTTCCTGTAATTATATACAGCATGTTATGGTTGATAATGCTAAAAATCATTGAAGTTACTAGATGATGCATTTATCATGTTGTATATCAGTACTTTGTCTGGCAAAATTTTTTCAGTTAATAAAAAAATTTTCTGTAAATAAACTCGCTGTTACCCAGGCTCTTGAAGATATCAAGAGAGACTCATGTGGAGCTACGACCTATACACCTCTTAAGGTAATGAAATTTCACTTTGCAATGTTGAGGTAACAACAGAATCACCTAAAGATGGGACTCTTAGAGCATATTCTTGTGTGAGGTGAAGCATGATTGCATTTTATAATTTACTTAAACTCATTCTTTTGATAAAATAATTTCCACCTGCATCTATTCATTCTATATTGCCAAGTAAGCTTGTGCCAAAAAAGTTCTTATCTCAAACAAAAATAGAAATTAGCTGTGCATAGTAGGTAATGTGTAATATTAATGTGTAAAATTAATGCATAATATGTAATGTGTAATAACATATGTACTGTGATGTGCAATATCACAAGATTTTTGAATAGGTGAATTCAATCAATGCAGGCTAAAACAGCCAGAGATACATCCTTGGAAAAGCATCAGCAATGAAGTCTTTATATGCATAGAGTTTTCAAAGCAGAGACTGTGCTTTGGATGAGAGGTAGACAGAAGAGTGAGAATAAGACAGGAAATCCAAGAAGTCAGTAATGGTTACAAATGAAGACACAGACTCTGATTTTCCTTAAGTCTGATCTCTCACTCTCAAAACAAAAATGTGGAAGAAGAATCGGGCTTTGGAAAGTCGGTAAAAAAGATTAGAGGGTCAGCAACATGGCTCCGTCAGAAACAGCCTGAGATTGATACCAAAACTCACACTGCGAAAGAACAGAATTGACTTCTGAAAGTTCTCCTCTGACTTCCACATGTGCTTTCTGACATGTAAATGTACACACACACACACACACACACACACACACACACACACACATAAATAAGTAAGTGCAAGCTGAGAAAAAAGGAGTAGAAATTGTCTAGTTTTATTCATGATATTCACATCTACTTATTTCACTGAGTAGACATAGCTTCTCCTGTCTCGCAACACAGAATACCAACTACCTGAAAGCATCAAGCTTGAGAAAGGGTTGATGGTATATAGGTGTCAAGAGAATATCAACGTAACATGTACCACTTAGAAAACACATGCGTGTGTGTGTGTGTCTGTGCGCGTGTGCATGTGTGTGTGCGTGTGTGTGCGTGTGTGTGTTGTGTTGTATATGGGTGTTTGTGTGTCATGGTAAGGTTGTGGAGGCCAGAGGACAACTTGTGGAGTTATTTATTTCTTGTGGTGGCTCAGAAAATGCATAATAAACATCATTATTTCTAACTTTATGGGTTACAGAGTGCTTTACAATTCTCAGTTGGACTACTTAAATAAAAGCACATGCCCAATTTTAAATGGATACTAGGGATCAAGCTAATGTCAGGCCTGAATGGGAAAACACCTTGCCAACCTGCAAAAAAATTTATTTATTGTTTTGATTTTAAGGTAGATTAGTACTTCATGAAGTCTCATGTATGAAGATATAATCCATTTTCCTTTCTTTTGTCCATGTATCAGAGGATATTGTTTGTGTTTTTGGATGCCCAAGGGTGACTTTGGGAATCATACTGGATTGTTCCATCTCCTTTTAGATTGCTCTGGGGTTTCCCAGACTCTGCCTTCCAGGGCCAGAAGTACAGGCTACTGCCACTGCTTCCAAGTGTTTTTATGTAGTATGAACTCAAGTCCTTCTGCTTGCAAGGCAGAGCTTATTCCCTGAATCATCTCTGCAACCCCAATATAGTGTATCTCCAAGCAGGTAAATGGGACATAATCATGGTATGAGGTCAAGAATAGTGAAGTAAATATTAAAAGAGAACATTTAATCACATTGCTATTTAAAAGTTTATTTATTAGAAAATCCATATATTTGCATAGTATCAGGTTCCAGCACTCTAGAAAAAGGAACATGATAGAACATTTATGAAGTACTTTCAGCAGAATATGATAAAATCAGTTTTGATTGAGTAGAATAGGATGTTTCTAGTCAGAAATAGTAGATGGTTTCTGACTGTACTATATTATTAAGGGTCCTCTGAAGAAACAGAATCTACAAAATTTAATATGAATAAATAACTTTATTAAAAAATAGCTCACAATAAAAATAGTTTCCTTCAAGGTAGCCACCCACAGCAGCCTCGTTCTTGATTGGAATGTTCCACAAAGCCATGAACAGCGAACAGCATCAAGGCCTAGAGACCAGGCTCCAAAGGCAGCGGAACAGCAACAATGTGATGGAAAAGATGAGGCTCCAAGTCAGCCAAGGATGGAGGCAGCAGCAGCCAAAAAGAAGGCCACCATACTCTAAAAGCGAATGACTTGTACAGAGTGGACTCCACAACAAGTCAACACCGATAAGGGAAGAGCAAGTCCCTCCTCCTTGCATCTCCTATTATCCTGTCTGCCACTGGAAAGTACCACCCACTATGCGCTGGGTTCTCCACAGCAATCAATCATGTACCTGCAGACTTGTTCAGGGGCCATCCCAACCATTAACCTTCCACAACTGTGCCCCAAACAGTCTGCAACTATCAAGTTGATGCCAAAATGCAACTATAACAGGTACTTTCCTACTTTCCAAATACTTTTAACTTCTGGGATTTTGTTTGACCAAATAAAAACTGAAGGGACCAAAGCTATCACAGACCAGAGCAGACATATTAATTAAGATTTTGCACAAGGGGAAGGTGAACTTTTTCATTGACCTGCAGTTGTGACTTAGTAAATACTAACAGACACCTTCATTTCTAGCTTCATGGATTACTAGTTAGGTAGTAAATTCATTTGTGTGAAGATCTATGTTCCTATGAAAATATGTATAAGACCTTATCTTCATGAAGAGCGTCTCTCCTAGTGTAGAGAATTTCTTCTTTCCTCATTACAAGCCTTATCTGAAAGGCTTAGTACAATCTCATTGGTCTTTGCTTATCCACTGAAAAAGCAATCTACTATTTTGAAATCATTCATCGTTGCCCAAATTAATAAAAAATGATTAGTCAGATTACACACTTTGGTAAATTTGATTTTGAAAGGAATAAATCTTTTTGAAGATTACAGAAAAACAGTGTACTAAATTATTGAGCATCTATTGAACACTAGAGCATTTTCCAAATTGGGAAACTAGGACATTTGATTGTCCTTGAAACAGTATCCTATACAATAGATCTATGTGTTAAAGCTGTCATCAGAATGGCTTTGACTCATTTAATTGTACACCTTGAGATGAAATAGTTCTAGATGCAAGTTGAATATCTATTTTCTTTAATCAACTTCTGGGTGACTCCATTATTTATTCTCTTTTGTGTCCTCAATTTTAATTGCCAATTCTAAGCTCTGAACAGAAAAATCTCAAAATTTACAGCTGGATATTGTAGGAGTCCTGCTATTACAAGGTTTATTATTTGCTTTGTAAGATTTAAGGATTTTGGACAGTTTGAGTAAAGTTTTGGTAGAAAAGCATCAGAACAAAAATAAAATGAAATGATTTCTTTTAGAGAAAAATAATGACTTGCCTACTTCCAATAAAACTTTCAAAACTCAATACATACGAATTTGTTTTCAAAACCAGATATTAAAAATGACAGATATAAGGCTGTTCACACAAACACTGGAAGATCACTTTAGAGAATGGCTGTTGTAGGTCAGGTTCAGAGAAACAGAATATGCATCTAAATGTGCAGGAAGCCCAGCAGGAGAGGACTTCGGAAGAACACAATCAGTGTGCAAAGGAACATAAAAAGAGACAGCTAGAGTGCCAGGCTGTCGAAATTGATGTCGACTCCAAAGGGAGGGCGTGACCCATGTATCCCAAAGATCTTTGCACTAGAAGTCAAAATGTGAGCCTCTTAACAGTGCTAAGTAGATCTGTCGTTAGATTAGGAATAACGGCCTTCTGTTCAAGTACAAACCAAATGACTCAGCTGAGATCCCTCAGACACCACTGATAGACAAAATCTACAGAATAAAGGGCTCAGGACTGGCAGAGAATCTGGGCAGCTCTTCATCACATCCACAATGAAGAAGTTTGGATTCTTGTGATATCGATGCAAAAGCTCTCCTTCGATTATATTCATAGATACATATACAAGCACACAACAGTCTTATACAAAAGAATTGTAGACTGGAGAGATGGCTCAGGGGTTCACACTCTGTCTCACAAGCAGAAGGTCCTGAGTTCAGATCTCAGGTCCCACAGTAAAAATGCCAGGGGGGAACTGGCAACCTTGGTGGATGGAGCTTAGAAAATCCCAGAGCGAAGCAAGAAGGTGTAAAAGCAATTCAGGATGATTCTTGAAGTCACCCTTGGCCCTCCACAGGGACACACAGTGCCCTCTGATACACACGCACACGTACACACACACACACACACACACACACACACACACACACTAACTGACTAAATTTGAAAAAATTTAAAAAGATTGTTTTCTCATGGGGTGGGGAGAGAGAGAATGGAGAGGTAAAGTTTCTATGTGTATCAGACCTGGCACCAAGGCCTTCGCTTATCTAGATCACCAAGATGAGTACATGGTTGGTGTCTATTGATGTCATGAACAAGTTACTTATTCTTAGACTCTGCTTTTTAATCAATAAATTTCCATTTAAAAAGCTTTCAGCTATTTTCCTTTGGTTCATAGTAAAGGTTTCTCTAGATTGCTTCCTCAATGAACTCACTTTCTATCAACAAGAAGTTGAACACCACAGGGGCCTCTGTAGCCTTCTCAGAAGGGAGTGAATCCATCAAGTTATGCTTGGGCAATACCTTAAGCATGATTTAATTTATTCCTCACTTACTTCAGTCATAGGCTTAAGATCTTTGAGACTGAAAGCAAGTTCCTCTCTCTCATCAGTCTTGGTTTCTTGACCACACAACTGAAACTTTAAGACAAATCTCATAGTTTCCTGAGTTTTCACTCATACTGATATGCAAAATTAAAAGAAATCTTGAGAGTTCATTTTTAAAATAATAACCTAAGTTCAGGAAGTGCTTTGTATACAAAGTACAAAGCATGGAAATTATAAAGGAGAAGTTTCTTGTGGAAAGTTGAAATTTGCAAAGGAAAAAAATGCTTGGAATGTTTGAAAGAAGATGGATGCATAAATACAGCAAAATGTTTTATAAAAGACGAAGGGATCAACCAAGAATAATGAAAAACTGATAAAAAATGCAAACTCCTTGCAAAGATATAATCATGGAAATAGAATTTAAATAATATGTATAGGGAAAATACTCATTTTTCAAAAGCAATAAAAATTGTCAAAATAATGGCAGTCTTGACCTAGTGATTCAATGGTTTCACTTTGAAAGAACAAGCTTCAGGAAGTAATGGAAGAAGTTATAGGATACATTGTGCTGGTGAAAGGCCAACCTTCAGGTTCACTTTTGCTCTAAGTGCAAATTAATGTGATGATTCTGCATAATAACATAAATAGGTATTGGATTAAAAATATCCACATTGTGAGACACAATGATTCCATCTCCACAAATGGCTTTGCTGAGAAATTCAAGCTTCAATGAATATTCTCTGCAACATTATTTATAGTAGGAAAAAGGCTCAAATTAACCTGTATTTACCTCAGTAAGACATACTTTGTATAGTAAATCACTTATACATTGAACACATTTTTGGCATGAAAATAAAAGACATTAACTACATTATAGAAAAGAGTCAAAAATAAATTATTCAATGAAAACAACAAAAAACATTGATGACTATAGAAATGTGCTGCTGGATATTTACATAATCATGTGAGGATATAGAAAAGTATATATGTTGGGGTTGCAAGACAGCTCACTGGGTAAGATGCCTGCTGGAAAACCTGGTGTCCTTATCAATTGAATTCATACCCTGGATGCCCACATGATGGAAATAGGTTAGAAGTTCTGTAAGTTGTACTCTGACCTCCAACTGTGTGTATTTATTTAATTAAAAAAATGGCCTATGCAGGTATTTTACCAATTCAATTTGCATTTAGTATAAAATTTGAAAAAGTATATCTCTTTCTCTTCCTGTGTTGCAAGTATCTTATCCTGATCAAAAATATTTGTAGATAAGCCTCCAGTTTTTACAATGTAACTATAGCTAGCTACGATAGATAGATAGATAGATAGATAGATAGATAGATAGATAGATAGATAGAGATGGTAGAGATAAATTATAGACATTTAGATAGACACATAAATACATAGAATGTATTTATGAATGTAATTCATATGAAATGTAATTATCATCACATTCACTGTCAGTTGAAACTTCCTCAATATTTTCTGCTACTTGCAGGATAAGTTGTTCTATATTGTGGACCATGTATCACATGTTTGGTTGCTTTGCTTCATGAATCTAGTCTTACTTGTGAATACTCCTACAAATACCAGGCCACTTTTGTCCACATGCAATTCTACTTAGACTTCTGTCCTTTCACTGAATAAATAGTTCCTTTAAAATTACCCCTGGATTTTTTAATGCACAGCTTCAGATTCCATAATCCTTTTACAGCAGTTGGTTAGCTAGACATTCAAATATCGATGTGACCTTCTGTTACTACATATACAAGACTCTTGAATATACACTTCTTCACTTATGTATTTCTTAAAAGTATGATATAGTTCAAAAATAAAAAACCCTAAAGGAAAAGTATGAAGGCAACAGAGGTTTCCTTATACAGCACACTATCCAGGAGAGGTAATTAATTTGTCAAAGGAAAACAAGCTCCCTATGGCGTTTGATACCTAATCCCCTACAAAGAGTGTATAATTCTATATACAACTTTCTGATCTTGATTGAATTTTTGGCAAGAATTGCTTCCCGCTATTATCTGATTGTCTCTGTAGGTGCAAATACTTATTCCAAAGTGCATTTTGATGAAAGTTAAATATGGAAAGACAGTGTGTGTTCAAACCTATTTTTCTCTGACCTCTGGAAATCTGCTTGGAGGAACAAAAATTCAATAGGCAAGTTACAACAATCCCAGAACTATCAGCTATTATAACGTTGAATATATGTGCAAAATTTGCTTGGTTTATCTCATTCTATAGTGGGCTTCATCATGAACAGAAATTATTTCATAAGGAATCATTCATCACTTGTATAATACATGCCCTTTTCAAGCAGAATGAGCACATTGTTACTGACAACTGAAAGGCAAGTTATGAAAGATTAAACCTGAAGGTCATTTTGCTTTTATCCTTTGCTAAGAATTTACCAAAGCACAGAAGCTTTTTGCATTATTATTTTCTACTTTGTATATAGAAATTAAGTCAGGAAGATAATGAGTCCACCTGTCATATGAACTTACCAGCCTCACTATTTTATGCTTGCATTATTTAAAATTAATAAATTAAGATTATCTTATGATAGGCTAGTGAGATTCTACTTCTTATATCCATAGATAAAATTTCATTATAACATAGCTGCACTCATTCATTCATATATATATGCATGTGTATGTGTGTGTGTGTGTGTGTGTGTGTGTGTGTGTGTGTGTGTGTATACACCCTCCTTGCACATAAGTGATTTTTTTCCAGTTGAGTACTAGTAGTCCTTTATGGTTAGTAAAGCTTAAAATATTTATGAGTATTTATAATACAAAATGTTTACTTATAATTTAAAGCAAAATGCAATAAGAGAATTTTTGCATTGTGAAAAAAGTTTCATTTAGTCCATGAAAGTATGTTCCCTAAAGCCAATGTATTATGCATAGAATTGCATCCCCCAAATGGGAAGATTGGAAATGAGTATGCATTTTACATAACAACTGAGTCCTATCAACATTAACCAACTACTTTCATAGCTTTCAACTTCTCCATGCCCTAGGTTAAAGCAAGAAGAGGGAAATGTGAACAGAGTTGAAAGCTTGAGGATTATGTTGGAAATGATTTACAGAAAAAATATATACACTCATATAGCTAGTGACATAAATATTCAGCATGTTTCAACTCATTATACTTTTATATTGCATTACAAAAAAACAGTGATTTTACACAAAATGTATCTGTGACAGCTACCACTACAAATCCTTCCTTAAGCAAACAAGTAACACATCACATATAAGTAACACACATGAGATTATAATTTCTTATATACAAGAGGATTCTCCACCACTATCAAATGTGATAACTTAAATACACAGACATAGGGTAAAACTTCAAAATCCATTATTTTTGTTGGTCTAAAAGTGATTTAAGATCTACATCTATCATTGAAGCTTATAGATTCCCAGAATTAATTTAGACTTGCTGACAGTTGTGTAGGAGGGATGGTGTCAAAAATGCAGCCATTTGCTTTGAATCTCTTAGTTAAATGTCACTCATGGTTTCCAACACAAGCCTTGTATTGACTGAAATTTCACCTCTGAGGTGAAGAATGGCAGCCTAGAATGCCTAGCTGTTTTCGATTGGTTGTTTGCTTGATATAGAGTCAAATAAATGCCAAGTCAATCAAGAGAATTTCAAAAGCTTTTGAATTTTCAGGGTACAAATGGCTTTGCCTTAAGAGGAGAACAACTTTAACTTCATATAGCAAGACCTACATCTGTGTCATTAGAAGCACCATTTTTCACATAGTTCCCGTGTAAAAAGATTTTTAAAAATTGTGAATCCTGGCCAACATTCTGACAACATCTTTTTTTCCCCCAGGGACTTAGAACGAAATTGTTCCCATTAGTTCATAATGTGAATTGATGCTTCGGGATATTTTTAGGGAAGAAAAATCTTGAAACAAGTGAGATATTATTTCTGTCAAAAAAAAAAAAAAAAGAAGCCACAGGCAAAAGGTGCTACAGTTGGTGACAAACTACGGTGTGGATTTTAAGTCAGTGACTCTCAATTTCAAGTCCTCACACTTTTGCTTATTCACATCCTGGGAACTGAAAGAGACAGTCTTCCATCAGCTAATTTTAATAAAAAGATACACCTTGCACACCAGTGAGAATTAAATAAGTGCAAGGGCACTTGTCTTATGAGGTACAAAATGTATGCAATACAAACTATTTTTAGTGAAACAGGAGTATAATAAAGTAACTCAAACTTATGCTCATTGTGAACAATAAATGAATGCACGGATATCTAGCTACCTTAGTAAAACTACTCTATGGTACAAACAAAGAGTGGCATGGTTATAGTATGGGCGCCAGAAATTTCCTAATCAGTACCTCTGAAGACTGACCAAGCGAGGCTAGCTTATATAGGAGCTTGCACAAGAAAAACTTGCAGAGTCCCAAGCATGCACATAACAATATACGGATGAAATGAGAATGATTATTTTTCTAAAATCAAACTAAGATACAAACAAACCCTGAGAAAGAAAGAAACTCATATCATCTTGCCAAATTAAATTCATTCATTATCTGACTTGTTTACTTATGAATATGTGAGCAAAGCAATACCAAACTTTATGCTTCCTTTGAGATTATTTTAGAGCATTGTGATGGAGATGATCACCCATCTGCAGCCAAGTGATCAACTGGCCCTTAGATATTTATAGAAAGATATTGTTCAGTGAATTCTTAAAAGTTTCTTTTCATATAATTAAAAAAATAATAAATTCACTTCTAAACAACTTAAGAATGGAACACACATTTTACCTAAGTACACCTGCTTCAATTAAGTATTTTTGGATAACAAATATATGCAAAAATTACCTTTAATTCTATCAAGCACCTATTAACAGTCCAGACCTGACTTTATCATAGGTGATAACACTAAAATCATTGTCTATTCCTTTGGGGAACCCAGAGATGTGAATGCATTTTTATGCATAATACCTTGAAACAAAACTATACACATAAGAAATCAACATGATAATATCATATAGAAAGAGGGGAGTTTGTCCAAATATTTGTGAAAAGCAAAAATTTGAGAATTAAACTTATTATGGAACATTGAGTAACAGAACACACCTCATGTTTTTGAAACATAACCAAGACAATATACCTTTTTCAGGCTCAGAAATAGATGTCATAATAAAGAAAGACAGTGAAGCATATAGTAAGTGCATTGCATTTGTAATGAGCAAGAATATTCCTCTGCCCACACTTGCTCCTACTCAACTCTCTGGATGGACTTAAGGTCAGCCTAGGATCACATCTCTGATTCTTCAGGCCAAAGCAAGAGCATATGGAAAGGAAGGATACAAACCCTAGTTGTGGAGCAAACTATTAAGGTTTAATTTTAAAGACTTTATATCAAACTGCCTTCTAATCATCGATCCTTATACCCATTAGAGGACCACAAAGTACCCAGCCTGGAGCTTTCAGATGGAAGGTGTTTACTACAGAAAATCACAACTTGTCAAGGTGCAGAAAATAACTTGACTGTAGATTACTTGGTCCCCAACAAGACATCTAATCTATTACTACTCAAAAGCTCAACATACATGGTAGAGAAGGTCCTGAGAATGAAAGGGCTTAAACAGCCAGAGGGATACAACCAGATGCATTGTGGACATAACAGAGCTCTGTAGTCAAGAACCCATTGCAGCTGGGTCTAGTTCCACAAGACCCTAACACTTGATTTATCTATTTCACATCATGAAAGGAGAAAGAACTCCAGAAGTACCACACCTTCCTCAGAGACTAATGTGGGTCAAGACTGGATGAGAAGGAAGGGAACTATTTTACCCAGAGATATGCCCACTGGTACAATTTCCTCACTCCAGCAAATACCCAGACACGTATCAAAAACAATATCCCAAGTGGGACTTAAAGAGCTACAAATGCACAGAGGGGCAAGAGAAAGGTGGATAGAAAGAAAGCCTGAAATGGAGAAAATAGTCCTAAAACAATATAAATAAATATTTGATTGCATACTTTAAAAAGTTATATAGTTTTTTCCTGATCCCTTTCCTATCATGTTTGTGATGATCATATTAATTTAGTTTGTGTATTATGTTTCAGGTCAGTTATTGAGAAAAATCATATATATATATGTATATAAAAATCTCTTTTATAAAGGCCTCTCTAATTCTCTCGACTGCTGGATAGGAGAGGATCTCAACACCCAGATAGGATGCAGCCTTATGTAACAACAAACAACCTGAATATAGAACAGTGGTAATCCTAAAATGTTCACCTGGAACCAGGCCAGCCAAATCTCTCCCCATCTGGAGGCTCAAGGAACTTTTCTGAAAAGAGGGCAGAAGGAATGTGAGACTAAAGATGTAGAGTTAAGTTGCTGGTCAGGTCACTCTACTCAAGATAAAGCAGCTGCAGCTAGGAACTCACGGCAATGGGACTTGAACTCATCAGACCTGCACAGTGATGAACATGTCCCCGTGGACTAGCACGGATCTCAGGAGAAATAATTTCAGGCAGTAAGATCCTTAGGGGAAAAGGGTCAGAAATAAACATATTTTAGAGGACTATTTCTCTTCAAATAGAACAAGAGAAAAAGATAATAAATTAGCCAAAGAATAGCACCACAGTGTTCTTTAAAGCAAGAGTGATATATTTGAATGATGGGACTTTCACAGGTGAGGCAAAATTCATGTAAGGAAAACAACATTGAGACTTTTTATGACATCAATTAACATATGAGGTAGTCGATAGAAAAGCAATTTCATGTAGCTCTTTTCCCAATTTATTGTTTGATTTTGTAGAAAGGAGACTGTGAAGATCTATCTTTGGTTTAATAAAAACAGGGGTATTCCAGGAACTTAGACTAGCATCAAGTTGAAGTGAAACACTTCTGTCCCAAAAGGCTTGATTCTCAGAAACTAAAAAAAGAATATTAGATAAAGCACACTTCATCAAATAACTAATGACCTTCACCTGAGGGCACGGCCAGGTTGAATTGACCATAGAATGAAGATAGCTAGGCAAGTAAACTTACAACGAAGGACTGATTGACTATACAACTTACATAATGTATGGTGTCATGTCAGGTTGAGAACTGGTAGAAAAGGATGAAGGAAACACTAGTGGTGCAAATGGAAGACAAATTACACAGGTATGCCCGAGTTTACATTGCTCTTGACAAATTTCTAGTGTGATTGTATAAGTGCACTAATGCTTGCTGCGCCTAAAGCTATTTATTCTCAGATACCTTGAAGCATGCTCCCAATTTATCAATAACACAACAGCAAATATTTTATTCTAATGTCTTTTCAGCTAATTAGCTTCTCTCACAAAGGGTAACTGTGTTTCATTTAGAAAAAATACATATTATGTCTGAGCTCCAAAAAGATGAGATCACAGAATGGATTAAAAGTGAGCAAACTAGAATGAGTAAAAGGAAATACACACATCAGTGGGGGTGGCCTGAAGAGAGATAACTTGTTACACTACTAAGGCCTGAATCCCCACAGGAGTCAAAAAGCCAGAGTGAACGCTGAGATCAATTGAGGCATGCAAGCAGAAGGGTGAGAGGGAATAGTGAAGGGAAGGGAAGGGAGGAAGGATAGAGAGAGGGAAGCTCTAGCATCAGTTGAAAAAAATAATTTAAAAAAAGTGAGCAAGCTAGTAAGAATCAGAGATCTGAATTGGAAGCAAAGTTTAAGCTAACAAAGATCTTAAAGAGTTGCCATATGTGTTTGTTGTTAAGGCCAATCAAAGAGTGCTGTAGTATTATCAGATGCTGTAACATTGATCTTTTGAGTTGGAGAGAAATGGAGAAAAGAAACACCTTTTGAGAAACCCACGGATCTCTTCCAGACTTCATTTATCAAGTTTTTGGCCAATAGAGCCAATTCTCCAGGGTCTTTCTTTAGTATGCAATTAACTCATATTTTCCACATATATGTTTACTGAAAATGAATCTCACAGGCAATAATAAGAAGATGATTCTATCATGAAGTCCACTGCTCAATAAGATATAAATATTATATATAATATATAATCTTTTCAATTTTATGATAAGTGGCTTTATGTACAGCCCAACCAATCCTTAGGGTTATTCTATTATTATTTCTAATCAATAGATACATAACATGCTTGTGGAAAAAAAGAAATTTACAATTACATAATCTTATACAAGCATAATTAGTGGTAATATAACCAATTGATTACAAATACAAGGGATCTTAGATCCTTAATATTGTTTGCATTATGTAGCCATTTCAGGCCACCTATTTGCTTTCTAGCATCTATTTGTATTGGTGGATAGTGCTAGAAAATGACTTCTCCAATTAACTTAGAAGACTTTTTCATTGGTACTCTATCACCATGAGGAAGGTCTTTCATAAAATGATATAATCCCTTTAATTCTCTCTCACTGCACTTCTGTTTTGATGAACTATGATATGTTTTTATTTGATCCAAATAATAAAACCTAGGATGTTCCAAATAATAACACCCCTCCCGAATCAATATAAATCTCATTTATATTCAAGTGTTCCAAAATGATTCCTTTACTATGGTGTGAATCAGACTTGATTTTGTGATCTGATCACTTACTTTCTTGCTGCTCCCCATGTTATTTTGTTGTGTCCAAAATCTGATTTTTCTTATGAAACATGATGGCTAAAATGTGTGAATTAAATTTAAAAAAAAACTCTAGAAAAGAATTTTATAGATATTTGATGACCGATGTAGGATGGTGACAGGGACATATATGAGAACAATTGCATCATGGGAGTAACTGGTTCTAATTGTGGATGTCTGAGTTTGTTTTATCTGCTGATGAGAGGACGGCATAGAAAACCAACCAATTTTGAAACCCTGTAGACCTTATTCTGCCACTTTTGAATTTGATAGAATGATGATTTTTTTTAATCCTCAAATTCCTTACTATTAAATAAGGGCAGTTATGCATACAGGACTTAGGAGAATGTGATCAACAAAAGTATAAGCTTAGATTTTGTGAGTCTCATGTACTTCTTTCAATATATGATTTTTCTCATTTACTTAGCTATTATTTGTCTCCCATCCTCAATTTCGCCATTGTTTTTTCTTATTGTTTTTATATAAATTTATTTTAAAGCAAGCTTTGTGAAATTATGAGTATGTAAATTGTAAATACACACATATACATTTGTATACACATTGCATATATATATATATATATATATATATGCGCAAAGGTACTGTGTACACAATCTGAATCTCTAGGAATAGGAAGGATTCAATTTCCCTTTGTAAAATTATTGGAAACTGATTCTCCAATCACAGAATTGCTAATGTTTGACTTCATGTTTACAATGATGCTTCAGGCTTAAATAGGAATTATTTCATGATGTTGATAACACCTAAGCAGGCAATTCTTTTTATAGACTAATGAAATATTAACATTTTCTAGGTGTAAACAGTATTTAATAATAGAATATATGTACATAATCAAACCATGCTAGTTAAGTTTTGCTATAAACACCTTCTATTCATATCACTGATTAATTAACTGTGTACCAGAAGTTTTCCAATTAATATACCCTGATTTGTTTCCAATTCTACCACTTTCAAAGTTTTACCTCTCTTAATTTTTCTACCACATTAAAGATTAGGAGAAAGCAGCCAAAAAGAAATCAAGTCTAATTTCTCTTGTACCATTTTCTTTGGCATTATAGGGATGACCATGTACCTGTTTAGCCTTTTTAAAGGCCTCTCTTACACAAACCTGCTGCTTCTTACTGCTGTGATGGCAATCACAATAATATCCAGGGTCCAACACTGTAGACTCATAGTTTCATTGATCAGTAGTTTTGGACTGAATCATGCTAAACAAATAAACAAGGGGTTACTTTTAACCTAGAGTTCCGTGGCATTGTGAAAATTGTCAAATTTAACTAGTTGATTTTCTTTGGAGAAAATTGTCTTACTGATGAATATAAAATGACATGATGATTATTCAACATAATTTTAGAGCATAAGTAATTGTTTAAATAAATTTGACAGAAATATAACTATTATTCTCATGGATGTTGTAGGAAATAGCAGAATTTCAAAGGAGAGCAAATTCCTTTTAGAGGTCAGAGGTGCTCAGTACAGATGAAGTCACTGCTCTGTGCCCTCTGCTGGTCTGCTGAGAATGCCCTGTCAACCTTGAGAACCTTTAGACTCCTGGCTTATGAACTTCCATCACAAATTTTTAAGGATTGTCTTTTTGTCTATTATCTCTTACAAAATTAAATATTTTATTTCATTTCTGCTTGGAATTAAGTCATTCATATTAAGTCCTCTTTGAGATTTTTCATTCCAACTACATCTATGAAGAATATTTTTTACAGGTAAAATGATCTTAATGAAGGTCAGGAGTTCACATATGAAAATATCTTTAGTGTTCTTCACTCAACTCACAGCAAACAAGAACTCTCTGGAATATTACTAGTCATTCATTGAAGTAACCTCTGCTGCTAAACTGTATATAAAATGCAGAGACCATGGGCAAGTTATTTTCCTTGACTGCCTTCTCTTAACCTCACTGTAACATTTAATATATTTTATAGTTTCACAAAAGGCAAGTATCTTAAAACTTAATACAAGATAGAGCCCATGGCATGATAAGAGTAAGATGTGATATATCTTTCTGAAGTTCACAGCAGGAAAGGCTGAGTTTTTTCACTGTGTAAAGGAGCACAGTGATGACTAGGTAAAATTGTGACCATTTCCCATACTTAATTGTGACATCTATATTTACCTTCATATTTACCAGGGAGGGTCCAGAAACAAGAACATGTATAGGGTCAATATAAGCACTTTGAATAATTGGAAAGTTAATAGCACCTTCAATGTGCAATAAAGCAATATTTAGATAATGTCCTTGCTATTTTATATCATGCCCCATCTTTCTGGATCTTTGTGTTCTCATGTTACCTTTCTTAGTGCTTCATGATTGAGTTTAGATTATTAATATATTGTTTGTGTGGCAAGGAAAGAGAAAGAGTCAGCATTTCCAATTTTAATACTTGCATCCATTTTACTTCTTAAGCTTATGCATTTCATAATTTGCTGCTCTAAATTCCAAAAGTTACTAAATACTTATCCACCGTATCCATCTAGTTACTATTCTGTTTTTTTTTTTGCAAACTGATTTTTTCCATCTCGTTGTTAAAATACTCTTTCTTTCTTCCTTTTTAACATCTTCTCAAACCACAGAAGGTATTCTTGTACTCTGAAATAGATGCTCTAATTCATTTCATCTTTCACACAGCCAGAGATTTATCAACGCCTAGAGGAATGCCACACATCTACACCATTTGCTTACTCATTGGCTAGAATATCTGAAGAGTCAAGTTCCCAAGCTTCCTTCTCAGTCATCACTTCACAAAATATACTGGTTGCAGAGTTAATACATAATGCTGAGTTTATTTTATGTTACTGTTCAGTGTTTTCACAGTTGTCTGGATGAGGCTCTCCATCTGTCCACAGAAATGAGCAGACATTCCACACTGTGTCAGTGGGTTGTTTCCAATGACATGTGGAGTCTGATGGAATGTGAAAATGAGGCTGCAGACAGTCTGATCCATATGTGCAAAAAGAAAGAACGTTTATGTTAATACATATCTCATTATCTCACTATTAGCAGCATATGTTGGTCAAGTCATTTTACAGTGTCAAGTGTTTTATAGGAGTTAGAAGACATAGCTTCTGGCATTTTGGAAGGCTGCAAGACACATGAGTGAATATCACAGGAAATTAAAACCAAACCATGAGTATCTGACAAATCTGAGCACTAGTTAGACTAAGCACACACAAATTATCCTCTGTCAATGGGATCTGAATAGTTTGGAGACATCATAATCTGTGTATGATTGCATGGGGGTTACAGAAACCTATTGTGGGCTCTAGTCACTAGATAGTCCAATTTTCAGAAGTTCATCAATACATTGAGAATGCTAATATTCTCCCTCTGCTGAACTACTATGAATACTCAGTGATTTTGTAAATGCAAAATATCTGGCATATAGGGCAATAGTGTATATTTTAACTTCTTTCTATCCAGCTTAAGAAGGATTCAAATTTTAGGTCAGTATTTTATATTCAGGACCACAGTATTTGAGTCCTGATGATGACTACTGGCTATAGAAGCCACAGTCAAGTTGATGATAAGCATATGCATATGGAAAAAGTTAGTGACATATATGGAATAACATGCTCAAGTGGCTGTGTTGAAATTTGACCTTTAGATAGTTTTGGAAATAATTTCTGTAGTCTCTTATTGCTCCCAGGATGGTGTAATTTAAGTAGTCTTTCTTTCTATAATATACCCCAAAGAAAGACTGGTGAGATTTGTGCCTTTGATATTCAACAAAGATTATCATACTTGTCTAAATTATTTTTAAAATTTACAATTTATAACCAGTGTATTTGGCTACTATTCTGAAATTTGAAGTCCAATTGCAATTTATATGAATTTTTGAGTAAATAGTTATATTTATTTTAGAGCAATTAAGCATGATCTTTCATATAAGTCATATTAATATCATAAGAATATAGTGCATTAGGCATGTTTTAGCATCTTTTTTAAGTTAATGGATGAGCATCTTAGGGGAAAAAGGTAACACTTTTGAGGTACCATGGAGGAATTAGAGATATAAGAGAGTTATGTCAATAAACCTTTAGGGTTTCTTTCCTTTCAAAGACATTTATTTATGAGAGAGAGAGAGAAAAGCGAGAGAAAGTATACATAAGCTACAATGCAGGTATGGAGATCAGGGCATGATTTTTAGAAGTTAATGTTCTCATGTTCTCTTTTTACTCAATGGGCTCTGGGGACCAAACACAGGTTTCCATGTTTGCAAGCAGGTTACTGTACCTGTATGAGCATCTGGATGTCCTCTAAATTTTCTTATTAGCACCTAAAAGAAAGATGAATGTACCTCAAAGAGTATAGCATATTTGTTGTGTGTTGTACTTTTTAAGTTAACCAACTTTCCAATTGTCTTTGGTGCGAGGATTCTACACATTATGAAAAATGAAATTTTTCCCCTATCATCTATAAAGTATTCATTACTGAGCCTAATAATTTCTAAACCAAGGGCATAAATGTATGATATTTTATATTTTGTGGTTAGAAGAGATGAAGGTAAGACGACCTGAGTCCATAACCAATTTTATAGATCAACTTCAGTCTTAGATTCTTCAGCTCTAAAATGGGTGCCACTGAGCACTAGACTCAAAGATTCATTAATTCAAAGCCTACCAGTTTCTTCGGACTGATTCCAATCTAATCTTGAGCAGAAAGAAAAAGATCTGATCTCACACATTTATGTAACAGAAACGAATTCATCAATAGATTATATCTAAGGCATTTATACTATGAAATTGTACAGGTATCCACTGTAGCGTCAGAGAAGAAGCAAAACTGTTTCTAGTGTGTGGAAGTAATGTATCTTGATCACTGACTAAACAAAAGACACTAAATACTTCTGGTGAGATGGAACAGCAGGTAAACACACTTGATGTGAAACTCTGGTGACATAAATTTCATCCTTAAAAACTATATGGTGGAAAGAAAGAATCAACTCCTTGAACTTCTACCTGTGAGTCATGATCAGTGTATACACACACACACACACAGAGAAATACACACACACACATACATTCACACAAGCGTGCACATACATACCAAATTAATAAAACATTAAAGAAGTCAGCAAATACTGCACTGTGATGTACTGCGCAGAAATTCCATTTTTCTGAAATAGTCTGACAATGATATTATTTCATTCATTTTAGATCAGCCTTGAAGGGACTTGTATAATACATACAGTGCTTACTAAAGCTTACCTAGAAATTTGAGATAGGAAGAATTAAAGGAAGTATTGTAAGGATAGGCAAGGATACATTTCTGAGTATGCAGTCTTTCCTGTCTCACATAGCATTATGAAATATTATAAAATAATATTCTGGGTTGGGGAGATGTCTCAGTTAGTGATGTATTTACTTTGGAAGCACAAGAAGCTGAGCCCAACCCACTGGGTCCATGTTAATACAAAAGATAGGCATGGTAATACATACTTGCAATACCAACACTGGGGAAGAAGCAGAAGTTGGATCCCCAAGGTAAGCGTGCTAGTCAGCCTAGCAGAATTAGTGAGCTCAGGCCAATGAGAGACATCTAATCGTGAAGAATATACAGTGACTGATACCCAAGATTTTCCTCTGGCATCCAAATTTATGTGCACATTCATGTGTACCCCACACACATATGGGGAAGGAAATAAATAAATAAAAAATAAATGAAAATTCCAAAGGGCAAGTTCTCCAATTCAAACCTTCCTTGAAAGTTATTGTTGTGTTTTTTTTGTTTGTTTGTTTGTTTTTTTTACCATGGCATATTATAAATTGATTGTTTGGGATACAAAATAGTTAAGGAACTTCATATTCCTAAATCATTTTAGTTCTATAAAAATGTCATATTCATGATGAGCCTTCTCTTAGCCTGGTCTCTCTGTTTCTTGTTTCAATGTGGCCTGGGTGCGATGTTTTACTCCATAGCACAATAATCCTCTCACAGAGAATCTTCCTTACACCAATCACCAGAGCATCAACATCTAGGACGTGTTTCAAATAATCCCTTTAAAATGGATTCTACTGTTATTTCTGTTTGCTCTGTTGTACACTAACCATGTTGAGACACCCAATCATGAAGTAACTCTGTGACCTGTAATTTGCCATTACATTGTTTTCTGATTTTAATGTTCTCATTCCAAAATTGTTTCATCTCTAACTGTTAAATATAGTTGCTTGAGGGGCTGGAGAGGTGGCTCAGGGGTTAAGCCTCTGCCTTGCAGGCAGAAGGTCCTGAGTTTGGATCCCAGACCCCATGTATAGACGCCAGGCGGAAGCGGGGGCGGCCTGCGTTTCTGGTCCTGGTAGGGCGGAGCCTGTGAATCCTGGGGCAGAGTAAACAAGGAGGAGGTGGAGGTGGTCCATGGTGGTTCCCGAATTTGCCCGTGGTTCAACACACACACACACACACACACACACGCGCGCGCGCACACACACACACACACGCTTACACATGCACAATTGAATAAATAAAAAAAATAGTTGCTTGAAAACTTACACTTTTTTCATCATTCCAAGAAATTATTACATAGAAAGTTAGGAATATATAATTCATGTCCATTATAAGTATTTGATTGAACACAGAAGGATGTACTCTTTTTAAATAATTGAATTTTTAATTTTTTATTTCTTTGTGCTCATATAAGTACATGTGTGTATATGTATGTGTGTCTATGTATATCAGAGGTCACTCACTGTTTGTGCCTGTGAAGATACAAGAGCGACTTTGGGAATCCTGGGTTGCTTCTGTCTCCTTTTTGCTCTTCTCTGAGGTTTTCCAGGCCCCATTACCCAGGACCAGAAATGCCAGTCACCACCAGTTCTTCCTGACATTGATATGGGACCTGAACTCAGGTCCTTTTGCTTGCAAGGCAGAATCTTAGCCCCTAAGTAAATTGTGTTTGGGTATGTGTGTGTCTCTTTGTGTGTGTATGGTGTGTTTTATATGTGGGCAAGTGTACATGAGGGTATTGAGTGCGCATACCTGTGAAAGTCAAAGATGGCTTTGGGAATCATCCTGGATTGCTCTTGCATCTTACTGCTTTAATCTGATTTTTTCCCAGACTGATTTCCATGATAGGAACTAGAGGTTGACATCATATGTTCCTGGCATTAGTTTTCATCCAGACATTTTATTTTTAAGGAACATGCCAAGAACACATGCCCAATATTATAAACCTAAATCTAAATAACAGCAGAAGGGCAAAAAATAGACATTAGATAGGGTTAGATGTTTTACTACTCACCATAAATACCCGATAGTAAACCACTATCTAAGCATCTCTCATTATATCTTTAGATAAGATCTCCACACTCAACCAGGTTCAGCCTATTGGAATGAAAGAACAGTGAAAAACAAAACTGACCAGAGTTCAGAGTATTGGCAACTCCAATAATGCTCAGCCCTAATCAAGCCATCCAAATCTCTTCCCAACCTGAGGCTCTGGTGTTGCAGTCCGCCAGCATTGTTGTTGACAAATGACCGTCAAACAGCTTAAGGGAACAAGGGTTTATTCTCTTACAATTTCTGGTTACAATTCTTAGTCCAGCTTGACGGGAGAGCATGCACCAACACCAGGGCTGAGGGAACCTGCCACCATTATCACATAACAGCTGAGAGATGGACAATCCTTACTTGCCAGACCAGCATGTCTGGCCCAGTGAACAGAAGGATGCCAACTCTCTCAACCAGCTCTCTGTGGTTTATCCAGAGCCTAATCCCACCCACCATGGGCTGGGTCTTATCCATCAGCTAGACAATCTCCTTCAGGTTTGCTCTGTGCTTAACTCTTTACAACTGTGCCCAGAGCTCAAACCCTCAATAGTCAAATTGACACATGTGCTTAACTATGACATCTGGGGACAAGATTCCAAGAGGCTAAATGTGGGGAGGTATACTTTAGGCCACATCACTACGGTCACTACAGCACTGCTGTACTCAGAAGTTCACTGTAATGAGATCAACCCCTACCAGATCTGTGCATGGTCAGCATATCAAAATCCCCTAAGGATACTCCAGGAATGGGGGGGGGAGGGGACACACTGGGAGAAAGGAAGGGGGGGAAAGGAAGGGGAAAAGGGGAAAGGGAACAAGGGGATCCACGGAGGGATGGAGGGAGAGAGGGAGGGGAATGAGGTACTTATCAACTTTGTATGAATGGAAGAAATTAAAAAAAAACTTTTTCAACATCAAAAAAAAAAAAGAAAACTGTTTTCAGCCATCACCCGCGACCTACTGGACTGACCATCTGTGAGCCTTCTGGAAGTTTGCAGTGACTTAGTCTACTTCCAGCTTCACCCACCAGCCATGTCGCCTCTGCCGTGAATGACTGTTTCTCTCCTCTGGAACCATAAGCTGAATAAATCTGCCTTTCTCCCTTAAAAAAAATCTGAAAAAAATAACTAACTGCAGAGGGAATTATAGTGGCAGGTTTTAGACAAGTATAGAATAGCATCCCCACCTGTGGGTTTACGTATGGAAGGGCAACTCATACTGCCACAGAGGCCTGGTTCCCTACTAGTGCAGAGAACATGAAGAGAGTTCTGAGGGCCACACAAGCAGAGAGTCATGAGGATGGAGGGATAGGTTTAGATTGGGGAAAGGAGAGGACTTGAGAAAGGACAGGGAAAACAGCTTATCTTGCTTGTTAAGAGTTTGTCTACAATAAAAAAGAAAGAAAGATTTGACTTAAAAATGAATACAATATCAATTTTTTCCATTTATGTTTTATCTGGTTTTCTATTTCATGAAAACAGTTCTCTGGTTGGATTGTTTACAGTTTTGATCTAATTTCAATTTTTTTAATTTTTTTATTATTTTATTCAATTGTGCGTATGTGTGTGCGTGTGCGTGTGTGTGTGTGTGCGCGCATGTGTGTATGTGTAGAACCACGGACGAATTCGAGAACCACCATGGACGCCTCCACCTCCTCCTTGTTTACTCTGCTTGGGGATTTACAGGCTCCGCCCTACCAGGACCAGAAACATATCTTGACCCTGGGAAGGCAAGTGAACCAATCTGCATACACAGAAACTTTGAAATAATGCCTTTAGTATTTCAGCTGCTACATTTGCAGAACTCCAGCAATCAGAGGTAAAATACTATCATCTTATTTGAGGATATTAGTATGACCATTAATAGTAGCCTTTTTTTCAGAAAAAGATTATACATTTAATGTACAACTAAATAGCCAGAATTAAAATCATTTTGGATTGGACTGAGTCCATATTATTTCCAGTTTCACTCTAATAGAATACATTTTAAGACATTTTTCTGAAATAGCACAAAGTTTTCTGAATATCTTGTTCTAAAAGTTATTTCAACAGTGAGCCGGAACATCCAGACTTTCATGTAAAGATTTCCCACAGCATATTTTTGTCTTCTTTAGTCTCTCTAGGTAGTCTTGCTATGTTTTCCTCCAGTGAACATTGATAATTGGGTAGTTTTACTTGGTCAGTGTGTTGTAATTCAGTCGAGGGAAGTCCGTGGAGGTTCAGTGAGTTTGTCTTGGGACAAGCAAGCAAGTAAATGGATTGTATTGAGTATTGGTCTGTATTATAATCTCTGAGATCAAGTATGGAATCAATACGTCCTCAAAGAGAAATTGTGATGTGAAATTCAATATTGTACAAGCTTCTGAAAACTGTGGGAAACATATGTTAGCCCTCAAAGAACTGAGAATCAGGAACACCTTAAGTCTTCTGAGGGTTTTGTCCATATAGATACAAGCTAATTTTTGCTATCTTCTTGTGAATTTGATAAAATATTAGCAGGAAGAACAAACATGTTTCACCTTTGGAGACAATGCACCTTAATTTTAATGATTACTGATATTCTCTAGTGAAAAAGATTCCAAAACTAAAATGTGTCTATATGAAAATATATAGTGATTGATGAATATTGTCTGCACTCATGATCATGGAATAGGGACCATATCTACAGGAATAGTATACTTAAAAACCCTGAAATAATTGTAGTTACCTGTCCACAAAAAATTCAAAGTATGAGTTGATTAAATTAACAGGTTTTCTATTTTTTACCTGATATAGGAGGTGTGTGTGTATGTGTGTGTGTGTGTGTGTGTGTGTGTGTGTGTGTGTGTATGTGTGTGTGTATTGCATTCTTGTATGTGCATATGTTTGTTTATGGGCACACAAGTTTATAAATGCATGCATGTCTACATGTTTTGGGAAACACATGTATGCATGTTTGTTTGGGGGCATATATGCATGTACATATTTGTCTATTTGTTCATGCACATACTTACATGTGCATGTGAGGTCCAAAGTTGATACTGAATGTTTTACAATACTCTGCCTACGAATGTTTATTAAGTCATGGTCTCTCAACTGAACTGAAAGCTCTCCAGTTAGCTAACCAGTTTACCATGGGGATTCCTTATATCTGAATCTCAACTGGGATTGCCACACTGTCCTCTTTTTTACATAGACACTAGGGATCTGAACTCCAGATCTCATCATTTGAGAGGAAATCGCTATCAACACTGGACACTAACCCACCTCCCCAACTGACATATTAACAATTTTTTGATATGAAAACCATCAAAGGAAAGAGAAAAATGATAATCCATGAGTTTTGTGTTCTCTAGCTATTATCTAGATTGTGACAAAACAAAGGACACTTGGCCCCTTTATGTAGGTTGTGTGAAACTGTAAAGATTTCACCCTAAGTGCGTCGAGCCCCTCCAAAAAATTATAATTTGCAACATAACTTGATATTGCAAAATTACTATTATAATATTTCATTTTTCCAAACTGGATAAATGTGAATCTGATGTAATGTCTTAATCAATATCACATAAAGTATCCTCCTTATCTTTAAGTGCTCCAACAGCGCATAGTGGTTTACTTCTAAAATGCAAGGTAGGAGAAAGCAAAGCATTACAATTATCAGTCATCACACACAATTTTCTTTTCCAGTTCTGATTCGAGTGAATAAGAATTATAAAGAAGAATCAGTCAGTGGCATTTACTTTACTTTTATATCCATAAAATGAGGCCTGTGTGTAAAGTGTTATTTTCTTCCAATTTATAGGCCAGAAGTAAATGTTTGATGTTAATTGAATAGGTGTCTAGGATATGAAAGTATTTTAAGATAGTTTATTCTTCAACAAGTTCATACATGCATCCTTCACTTTCATCCCTTCATATCCTCATCTTAATCCCTCAGATTCCCACTCTTATCCTTTTTATGTCTTTTTGCCATCAGTTTATTTTGCTTTGCATTTCATTGGGCTTAGACAGGACTGCTAGTGAAGGAATGTGTGTACAGCTATCCACTGGAACATGGTAACATTAGTGGCTATATCACTGAAGAAAATGAATTCTTGTTTCTCAGAAACCATCGAATGCTTCCCTGAGTGGGGAGCAGACATATAAATCCCTCCCTATACTTGACTGACTGTTTAGAAGCTTAGTCGACTGAAGGATCCATACAGATGGCCAGAGCTAATATAAGCACAGAAATTCTTCTGATATCTCATTTTTTCCTACAGAATATAACTGCAATATGGCTACTGCAGTTATTCTTTCTAGTGCATTGATACTCAAACAGAAAAGGAGAAAGGGAGATTTATTTGGTTTACAGTTTTAAAGGGAATATAGTTCATCGTGGCTAGAATAGTGTAGCAGAAATTTTGACAAGAAGCAAAAGTAGGAGACTAGTTCAAGTTACTGCAGACATCATGGAGGCACAGAAAACAATTGCAAGCTGCTTAGAAACAGGGCCTGGACACCAAACCTCATGTTCTACCCTCTCTTGCTATTGCCTTTCTCCAACAATACTCTACCTCTTGAATGCACCTCAAGCTTTCCAAACATCAGCATCAGTTAAGGATGGAAACACATGAGCTTGTGGGTGGCACACTACATCCAAATCATGATAATGGCATTCTGTAAGAAATCTTTGATAGAACTTGAAGAGAGATGAAGCCCTCTGTTTGAAAAGGGAGCTTCTTACTCTCAAGTCATTGGCATCATTTGTAGAAGATAGTATTGAAGACACAGGCTGTGCATCAAGAGTTTACTTTCTAGATGACTTTATGAACATAGGATAATTGAATCTGCAATGAGGTCACCCAACATGTAACATATAGTCTTGTACGTATCCAGAGAAAGTCATCTGTCTGTCTATCTATCTATCTATCTATCTATCTATCTATCTATCTATCTATCTATCTATCTATCTATCTATCTATGTATCTATCATCTATCTATCATCTATCTGTCTATTTATCTATCATCTATCTATCTACCTACATACCTACCTACCTACTTACCTACCTACCTACCTATCTATATGCATGCTGCAACTTGAAGACCACAGGAGAATTCTCATCTAGAAAACATCATTTTATCTGATTCCAACCCTCTGACACAGTTACTGTATTTTCAGCACATTAAAAACTTTCATGTACTTTAGGCTCTTGTTTAAATTTGCATCTACTCATAGCTACACTGGATTTTGTTTTAGAAATACCTCTGTAGTTAACCTGCTTGGTTGCTCTCATGCTTTAGCCTAAAAACTTTGTCTCTCTACTTTGGATTATTATCATATATTTCTTACTTGTTATCTTCATATTACTTAGAAGGTTAATTTTGTTATGGTTTATTGTATTCGGGTCTTTCCCATTATTTATATCTGCCAAATAATTTCATCATCAAAGCAAGCCAGCAAAGTAGGCAGCAATTTTTTACTCATTCATAAATGAGAAAACTATGGTGGAGTCAAGCTATGAACCAGTGTGCTCTGGGATGCTATTCTTAGCTACTGGAGGCCACAATCCCAGATCTCGTTAAGGAATAGCGGAAACAAAAAGATCATTTTACCTAGTAAAGACATGGTGATGTATATTTCAATATTTAGCTTTGACCAACTTAGTCCGTGAGGGTGAAATTCCTTGGTAGTCCCAGACTAGTGCTGAATGAAGGCCTGGAGAATTCCGGGAGAGCCACTGGTCTTCTGTGCACTTCATAAGGATTACGGAACTGGTTCTGATGGCTGTAAGAAATGATAATTAGCAGCAGTATTCAACAGGGGAGATGAACTCATCCGCATGAATCGACAGCAGGCAGACAAAATCAACCTGTTCTTCCTTGGACTTGTGTTTCTCTGGGCTACTCAAGGTGCTGCCCATATTTAAGTTGTGAATCCATACTCATTCCATCTATTCTATTCCTCAATATAAAGCTATCTAAGTGCTATCTCTGCTCTTCATTACATCAAACACAAATAAAAGTAAGCAGTTCAAGACTTCTGCAGAATTAATTGATGGTCAAGATTGGTAAATACTTAAAATTATTAAAGTTATTAAAAATAATACTGAAATGTTCTGAGTCCTAAACTCCCAACACTAGTGTGTGACTGTACTCTAGGAAAAGTACTAAAGAAAAATGAGCTAATCAAAAATGAAGTAGAAGTTCTCCTTTCAGACAACTTGATCCACGCAATCTTTCACAGGTGTGGTCCATATCTGGTCTATTAGTCAATTCCATGTCCAATGAACTTGACAATCCATATTACCCATCACACTGGGCCATGAATATGGCCTTTCTAAACCATGTAATTTAGTATCTTCCTTTGTAAAGTTGAGTAATGGCTTTTTCACTGTGATTAAAGCTTTCATTTTGATGTCTTTCAAAACATACATAGAAAAGAATGCTAATATTTTTTCAAGGTTTGACAAAAAATATAAATATTTTTATTTTCTAGCCTGTTTGAATGCTTTTCAATTGCTTGCATTTTGTTTTCTACACCATTGCCTTTCTAAATATTGTTATTTACTTGAGACAGAGAGAGAGAGAGAGAGAGAGAGAGAGAAAGAGAGAGAGAGGGAAAACCTGCAAAATACATAACTGTGGAGATCAGTGAAAACTTGGAGATCAATAAAAACTTTCTAAAGTTAGCTTTTTCCTTTCCCATGTGGAATTCCAAGATGAAACTCAGGTGTCCAGGTTTGGGCACACACAACCTTACTCATTAAACCATCTCACTGGCCCATTGAATCAATAGTTGTTAAATTTATATAAAGTGGGCTGGAGATATGGGTCAGGGGTTAAGCCTTTGCCTCATGGTCAGAAGGTCCTAAATTCAGATCCTAGGCCAGGCAGAAACAGCAATAGGTTGCACTTCTGGCTCTGGTAGGCAGTATATGGGAAATCCCAAATCAAAGCAAAAAGGAGGTAGAAGCAATCCAGGATGATTCCTGAAGTCACTTTTCGGCCTCTACAGGGACACGTTGTGCCCTCTGACACACACACACACACACACACACACACACACACACACACACACACACAATAAATAAATAAATAAAATTTAAAATTATATAAGGTAAAATTTCATTCCCAAATATGTAGTGACAAATGGTTAATTTGTAATAAAGAAATATGAGCTTAAACTTTGAATATTACTGCACATGAAAAACAATGAAAAATTCCAAGTAACAAAATAGTATAAAATTAACCCATAAATATACATACAAGTTCTAAATATTTCAAATAGTTATATATTAATGCCAAGAGAGCATATTGGTTTTATTTGTTTTCTTCATATATATTTTCTTTGTAATTTTTGAATTATTACACATTATATTTATAATCAGAAAAATGTCAGTGTTATTGATGATACAATGTGGAAGTAGCTGGATCTCAAGCCAACTGAGAATATACTATAACTATAACTGCGTATGGATGACTTGCTGAGTAGCTTTATTGAATTTACCATTCAATACCTATTATTTTTTAAAAGGGATGAATTATACAGTCTCCTTTCCATGACATATCTACAGACAAAAATAATATGAAAATTGGGGTCTTGGAAACAACTCTATAAATAGAAGTTCATTCTGATTAGTTAAATTTTTCTTTCCCAGAACTTTTCATTTTGTAAATACAATGGTTAATATTTCTTCATCCAAATCTCTAACACCTTTAATCAGTCGGAGATCAAACCTATGCTTCACACTACTAAATTAATATATTTGCCATGGGCCATGAATTTAAATGTCCTACAGTACTAGAAATGATTAGAATGAGTCAAATAAGTAGATGTAGCTATTTTCATATCACAGTATCATATGAATTCAAGTAATCTCATTCCCATCATAGAGCAGAAGTTGAAGAAATTCAATTTCCAGCAATCTTAATGAATTAAGAACAGTCACATGTTATAGTAGTTCCCTCAAAATTTTGAAATGTATTTTCTATTCCATTGGCTTGTTGAACATAGAAATAATTAATAAATATTCTACATTGTACATTATCATTAAGTGTACTTATCAAGTACAGTGAATTCACTTGGAAGTTTGTATATTCTGAAATCTGGAAAATACGTTATCATTTTATTTAGTCTTAGTTCTTGAATTTTCCATTATTCTAATCTAGAATTTGATGTATTCCACTAATTCATGTTTATTTTAATATAGAGTGCCTACTATTAATCCATGCAACAGAAGATAAAGGGAATACCAATTGTTCCACATATCATGATTTAATAAGTGAACACACTAAAAAACAGCTTCTTTGATTTCTTAGGGAGAAATTAAAACAAAATTCCATCTTGTAAGCATGGAATACATTCATAGTTGTGATGGTTCTAAAGAAAAAAGAAACTGTACTGCTACTTAATTCACTTTTAGAAATTTACTGCTATCATTGATATGTGTCATTGTTTGAGGAAGTGAGAAATGGGATAGTAAGGTCTGGATCTATTGCACAGTAGCAGAATTCCAGCATATAGCAGTTGGTTGAGTAGTTGTCTGCTGGATTTCCTTAAATGGAGACAAAAACACACAATGACACATATTCTTTATCCTTCAATTCAAAAAACATAAAGAATTCAGTGAATTATAAACATGAAGCATTATCTTAACCCCTAGCTTCTAGTAGTGACTCTTCCTACCTTCATGATAATATATAACAGATAAACCTCACTCCTAGCTAACAATTATACTTATTACAGTGCTATCTTAAGTGCCCTAAGCCATATTTTCTGTTTACTCAATATGATTTGAATATTTTTCAATGTTACTTTTCAACAAATCAGAGTAATTCACTTGGAGATCACTTATAGCTATCCCACAAGTCTCCTACCAGGTATTTATTTCTATTCTACAGATTTTTTTTCCTGAAGGAATTAAACCCTATGTCTTCTTCAAATACACAACTGATAAATGAAGCTTAATGAGATGAAAACCTACATACATTTATTCTATAAATTCCTATAAGTTCTTGAAATGGGGCATCCTGGAAGCAGCATGAAACTTCTGTGTGTTGGATTTTATGGCTGGGAATTGATAGAACAAGGAAGAACCAAAAAGTAGTAATGAGAGAGCAAAAAAGTACCTTCCTTTTTTGCTTTTTTATTATTTTTTCTACTTTTACAAGCATGTTGAGTATTTATCCCAACTTCCCTCTCTCCCTTCTCCCATGCCATCCCTTCCCTTTACCATTCCCTCTTACACCCTCCTACATTTCCACCTGTGTGCTTCTATGGATCTCAGGGTTCACTCTGGCTTGTACACGTCTGTGTTGGTTCCTAAATTGGATGCATGTATTTGAATTTCTTATTTTCTATAGATCTGTTTTTAAAACATGTATCTAAATAAATGTACTTTTAAAATTATTTATTTATTCATTCATTTAATGTGTGTGAGTGTGTGTGTGTGTGTGTGTGTGAGAGAGAGAGAGAGAGAGAGAGAGAGAGAGCGAGCACATGTGTTCCTGTGGAGGACCAAGGATGACTTCAGGAATCATCCTGGATTGCTTCTACCTCCTTCTTGCATCGCTCTGGGGATTTCTTGGGCTCCACCCACCAGGACTGGAAGTAAGGCTATTGACATTTCCACCTTTTGTTTTTAAGTGGGACCTGGGATCCGAACTTAGGATCTTCTGCTTGAGAGGCAGAGTCTTAACTCCTGAGCCATCTCTCCAGCCCTAAACGAACATATTTAAAAAAGAATAATGTAAATGCTATTTCAACACTTTAAATTTAGTAATGTAACCTGCTTAATAAATAAAACTACTATAATTTGCAATACAGTACATGCTTAAAATATCTCAATTTCTTTCTACTCCCCTCCAAAAAAATTCAAGGACATATTCATCATCTTTAACTTTTTACCTTGCACTATACTGATTTAATTGTGTGTGTGTGTGTGTATTGGTGTCATGGTGTTGGTATCTATTCATATTTGCATGTACATGTGGACATCAGTAGCTGAGTCTGGTATCCTCCTCACATGATCCCTTCTCCATCATATGTTTTGAACTAAGGTGTCTCACTGAACTAGAGTGTATTTCCTCAGGGAGGCCAAATGTTTAGCAAGCCTAAGAAACCCATTGCTAGGTTTGCAAATTGCTACTAGATCTGGCTTTGTTGGCCCACACTAGAGATCTGAACTCAGGTCCTCATGCTTGCATAGCAAACTCTTTACCAATTACACTGTCTCCAGTCCTGTAACTTCTCTCTGAGCCGCTGACTTTTAAAACCAAAGATTTTTGTTTGCTTTATGTAACTTGATACTTTATAAATTTAAATATGATAAAATGTATTGATATCACATTGACATTGTTTGGAAGACACAACCAGCATTTCCAAAATTTAGAGACCTTGTTGGTATCTCATGAATACTGATTACATAAATCAATATATCACCTATCATCCATCTAACATCACATAATTTGCCATAGTAAGAAAAGATGAAGGTTATAGCATAAGAAATGCCAAGATTCATTGTGTCTCAGAAAGACAAAGAGCCCCCTTTAAGTCACTAGACATTGTTATGAGGACTCATATGTACTCATCAAGTGTTGAAAAGTTCAGTTACCTGTCGCTTTTAACAGGTGCCATTTATTTGTCTTTATTTTATTCTCAGTAGAGGTCATTTCATTAATTTTTCAATGACTCTGTAAACTCAACTGGCAGAGTGTTTTCACCATATATTTTTGGAGTGAGTTCAGTGCTAACAGAGTGTTTGGAATGAGGACTACACAGTTCTCAGTGGTACAATGATGGGGTGACCTCGGTTCTTCAGAAGTTTCTTCTCCAGAATTGGGAAAAGTCATAGATGTCTTCAAAGGTCAGTCACTTTCTCAGGAATACATTCTACTATTATTTATTTCTCATAAGTGCTAATGAAAACCAGTGTAATTTCACCAATTTAGGGAGAATAGAGAACTCTATTTTTAACATATGAATGTGCACATGTGGTTCCAAGCCCTATGAAGATGTTAAAAACTTCAGTGGTCTGAAAGACAGCTCAAACCTTCGAGCTTCCTGGATCTAGAACCTTTGCATCAGATGGTAGCTTTCCAATGTTGGTCCCCTTTTAATGACTGCACATGGCCTGGGAAAGACTCTAGTACTCAGAGATTTCTATCTCTAGTTTCTCAGTAGAGAGCAAGAAATGGCGTAATGCATAGCCAAAGTGTTTTCAAACAAATAAAACATTACACAACTTATGAGCTACTATTATTATTTATCGCCCACATTTTTGCAATGTAGGTCAAGTCTGATTTCCTCTACAAAGTCTTTCTTTACCAGTTGGGTCACAGCTATTAATCTTTTAAATAGTTTTCCCTAAAATCTCATAAGAGATGTTGTACTTCTCATCTGCAGTTTACAATGAGTCATGGCCCAGAATAGAATGCAGGTTCAGCAATACAAGCAGCCAAAACTCATTTATCTTTGAATCACCCATGGTTGTCTGGACCAAGGCCTTTAATCCAGCAAGATTAATTCCTATTAGTTGATGACTATGTGCAGTACCCAGATATCAATTAAGGCCTTTCAATAAATAAGTTACTTATTCTAACAGGTTCTGATTTTTCAATTCCATATCATCTCTCACTTTCTATTTCTGCTTTAATTTCTATCTCTATCATCTCTATCTCCTTACATTCTTATCATCTTATGTTTCTTTATTGGCAAAACAATCTTAACGTTTTTATGTAAAAATACTGTATGAATGGAAGAATAGAATATTACCATTTTTGTGTGTGATATACACAAAAAACACATGAATGAAGTTTCCAGGTTTCCTAGTGTTACTGCTTCCTTATCTCATTTTATTCTCAATAAAAATCCACCCAGACAAGACACAGTTCAAAAATCTCTTACTTTTCTGCTGTCAATTCCTTCTGAATGTATGGATGTGGATTAAACTGTGAAAGTAGCAAAGTGATTTGCAAGAGAAACATTGCTTAATGCTACTTTTTTTTTTAAAGTTCCCTCTCTAATGACTGAGTGCTATTCAAAACAAATGAGTGTGGGTTTTTCTATCCTTGAAGTTATGTATTTTCTTTTAGTGAGGGAGTTAGGATATTAGAAATCATATTTTATACTTGAGCATTTCAGAGGACTTCTTCTATATAGAATTGCATATTCTCCTGTTATCTTTCTAAAGAGTGTTCACACTCACCATCTACAGATATCAAACCCATAAATAATCCTTTTAAAATTCACATGTTGATATTTAAAATAATGGAATTTTTATAACTACTGCTATGGGATTTACAGGCAAATGAAAATTTAATCTTTGAAACCATCTTAATGATTGTTTTTTTTCTTAACCTTCAGAGCAAGTTCTAAGAAGTAAAAGGTGTTAGAATAGTTCATGCACAAAGAGTTGGTGCCTTTTCCACTTATCTCTCTAGACAGAATTCAGTCCTGCTGAAGACTTGTACAGACTGTATCTTTAAAGAAGAAATATACCATTAGATAAAAAGTATTGAAAGATTTAATAACTTTTGCAGATTATGATCTTTTTATGATTTAAAGCTAATACCATGTATTATTATAGCTGTTAATATGTAGAATGCCAATATTTAACTCAATATCCTTCTAAAGATTCAGAATTCAAATTTGATTAAGCATTACTTATAAGCTGTCTTGTGTTCTTTATCATTGAAAACATAATGCAAAAGTACAGATTAAGATGCCACCTTTCTCTGATATTTATATGCTATTTATAGCAGGGAGAAATATAAACCAATCAGTTGCATGTAAAAAATAACCACTTCAATAACAAAAAATTACATATCACACCAGTTTCTGAATAACAAAGAGCTTCACCACTTTTTCCATCAATGAACTTCTGTAGTTAATCTTCTTCTCATGATGTTGTTACTAGAAATGTCATGAGGGCCATAAATTTCACTTGACATCATTATGATGGATGGATCACTAAGATATTATAAATGAATTAAATATTTCCATAGCATTAGGAAGTCAAACTCAAAATCTTTATTGCGGAAGATGTGTGGTATGTCTAGACACAACAATGCAATAACAAGCTCCAGAGAATAAAAATAAATCCTGCCCAAACTCTACTTGCCAGAATTATACTAATGTATAATTGACATAAATAAATACTTAAATTGAAAATGAATCAAAGCAACAGCAGTAGAATTGTGATGCTATTCAGTTACTGTCTGAGGTTGTATAAGTCATTGTGATTGGCACATTCTAAATATGAAATGCTTAATTAAATAATAATTACCCATGTTATTCATATGTTAATATATTAATATTATTCATATTCATGTGAATATGTTATTCATTGCAATCTTCCTCATACCATCAAAAGTGATACAATTTTTGATCTGTTTTGGAATTTCCTTTTTTTAAATTTTTTAACATTTTTCATTATTATTTCCGCTCATACAAACTTAATAGGTAGACCAGTTCTCTCCCCCCTCCTCCTCCCCCTGAACCCCCCGCTCTCCTTCCCTTCCTACCCGTCTCCCAGTGCCTCCCCTCTAATTCCCAGAGAGTCCTTTATTGTGTATGCCTAACTCTCCTCTTGGTCCTCCTCTCCGATGACGTACAAGGACCCAGTGGCATTTCCCTGAACTCTTTCTCATGTTCCCCTTAAGCATAGGAACACTACTGTGGCTGTCAATCCCTTGCCTCCAAGTATCTTGGTGCCTTTAGCTGATGCTAGACTTTGTGAGATCAATAGTGTGTTGGACATTGCGCAGGGCATGCAAAGTCCTATTATGATTGCTTCAGCCCTAACTAGTGTGGAGAAACTTCAGATCATTGCTCCTCCCATCCTTTTGCTCTTACAATCTTACCGCCCCCTCTTCCGCAAATGTCCCTGAGCTTCAGGATGGGAGGAGATTAGGCTGGATTAGTTCTATGTGGTTGATATAGAGTCTCTGAAGTTCTGGATTGTGGTTTGTTGATTTTCTTTTGCAGTTTTGCTGCTCCTGCAATGCCCTTCACTCCATCCTGATGGGCACTGTATGTAACCCCCTGGTCAGAGACAAAAAACTGTTAAACTGGAGTCTTGTTATAATAGCACATTCAAGGGTAGATGTAGTAAAAGCAGGAAACCTCGGTGAGAGAGGGGTCAGTCACACATTTGCAAAATGATCACCTTTCATCTGCCAGACTATATGCCCTCCCCTTCTGGTGAGATCATACCCCCTCAGTTGTACATGATGAGGAACGAATGTCTGTGAACTTAACCAGGTGTAACATTACTTACTTGCATTCTGTGGAGGCCGATTTTCTCTGCTGTAACATGGTCCCCTCTCTCCTTGTGTCTGGTGTGGCCCTCCAACCCCATCCCTCCTGTTCACAATCCTTGCAATTACTTTATTACATAGGTTTCTCTTTGAGTGTCTCAATGTGGGCTGGATGAGGTTGGTACTAGGAGCCACCTATTAGGGAGTACATACGGTGCTTAACTTTCTGGATTTGGCATACTTCACTTAATATAATTGTTTCTAATGACATCCATTTCCCAGCAAATTCTAGTAATTCATCATTTTTGATGGCTGAGTAGTACTCCATTGTATAGATGTACCTCAGTTTCCTTATCCACTCGTCAACTGTTGGACATTTAGGTTGAATCCATGACTTTGCTATTGTAAACAGTGCTGCTATGAACATGGTTGTGCTTGTGCTATCGAGGCGAACCTCTGCTGCATGGGGGGTTATTCCCAAAAGTGGAATAGCAGGGTCATATGGCATTTCAATCTTTAATTTCTTTAAGAATCTCCAGATGGCTCGCCAGAGTGGCTGTATGAGCCAGCATTCCCACCAGCAATGTAGCACAGTTCCCCTCTTTCCACATCCTCTCCAACATTTGTTGTTGTTTGTATTGTGGATTTTTGCCATCCTGACGGGGTGAGATGATATCTCAGGTAGGTTTTGATTTGCATTTCCCTGATGGCTAAGGAAGTGGAGCATTTTTTAAGATATTTGTTAGACATTTTAATATCATCTCTGGTAAAATTTCTTTTAAGTTCCAGGGCCCATTTTTTAATTGGGCCATTGGTTTCCTTGGAGTTTAGTTTTCTAAGTTCTTTGTGCACTCTGGACAGTAGACCTCTATCAGATATGTGGTTAGTGAAGATTTTCTCCCATTCTGTGGGTTGCCTTTGAGCTCGTGTTACAATCTCTTTATCTGAACAGAAGCTCTTTAATTTCACAAGATCACAACTGTTGAGAGTTGGTAGCAGTGACTGTGCTATTGGATGTCTGTTTAGGAAATGTTGGCCTAGCCCAATCAGCTCAAGGGAGTTCCCTATCCTTTCAACTATGGTTTTTATAGTCTCTGGCCTGATATCAAGGTCCTTGATCCATTTGGAATTAAGTCTTGTACATGGTGACAAGTACGGGTCCAGCTTTAATCTTCTGCATGTGGAGATCCAGTTTTGCCAGCACCATTTGTTGAAGATGCTGTTCTTTTTCCATTGGATTCTTTGGGCCCCTTTGTCAAAGATCAAATGGCTGTAATTTTGTCGGCTTATATCTGGGTCTTCAACCCTTATCCATTGATCTGTGTGTCTATTTTGGAGCCAGTACCAGGTTGTTTTTATGGGGGCGGGGCTGAGCTGGGCTCTCTCTCTCACTCACCTTGGGCAGTTGGCGGGGGCCGGGCGGGGCGGGCGGCGCGGAGGGGGCTGGGGTCGTCTGGGCCAGGGCCAGCGCAGGCCAAGCCAGAGTCAGCCTCGGTGCTCGCCAGTTTTGGAATTTCTATTGAGCAAGAGTAGTAATTTTACTTCTGTTTCAGGTTATGTATGGCAAATCAGAATTGTCCTCCATATCTTTCAGAGAATTGTTTTCAGTACTTACAATCTCAGGAAAGTTTTCTCTTACTTCAAAATAAGATTCCTTCTGACAAATATACATAGTGATTTCTATGCTCCCAATCATGAAAATGGGCCATGGACTTCTCATTCTGATCTCTGCTTGAGGTAATCTCATCTACAACTTTTGGTCACTGGAGCAAAAATTAAATTTCTACCTATTTCAAATAATTAGAAACTTAAATAGATCCTGTGTCTGTGGATTGGCCCTATTCACAATAGCAAGAAAGTGGAATCAGCAACATGCCCATCCACAGGGGAATGGATAATGAAAGTGTGGTTCATATACACAATGGAATAGTATTCAGCCATCAGAAGGCTGGTAAATGCATGGAATTGGAAAATTTAATATTAAGCCAAGAATCTCAGATACAGAAAGATAAGGGCCTCGTGTTCTCTCTTGTATGCTAGTACTGATATTCTTGTCAATGTATTTGGGTTAAAATTGTAAGAGGCAGAAAATTCGAAAAGGATCAATTAATGGAAGGTGGGAAGGAATGGTTAGGGTGAAAGCTTTAAAAAGAGGAGATTTAGGATACCATGGCAAGTAGGGTGAGGAAGAGAATAATAGGGAAGAATTCCTAGGATGACATGAGGGGATTGAAATATAGGCGGGACAAAGAAACTTACAGAAAAACATTAAGATTGTAGAAGGTAACCCCATCAGCAGCTCATATACTAATAATATGTCAAAAAATATCTTGTAAAGAAAGGGAGAACAATGGGCAGCCCCTATGCAGAGAAGCACAGAGTGAGGAAAACAGGGCAAAACAAAACAAAACAAAATAAAACAAAACAAAACAAAACAAAAGCCCAGAGCCGATTCACTTAGTACTTAGTGACAATTAGATATAAACTAGAAGTAACAGGAGTTCAGCAGATAAATGTTGGTCAGAAAGGTCTCAACGACCCCCAAACAATATAGCCTTTTACCATTACTCTTGGTTGCTCTCCAAAAAAAAAAGTCAGTAAGACCCTATTACTGAAATGCAACACAAATGGATGACAGAACATTGACAAAAGACATCAAATAGAACTGGTTTGAAGACTTTCTCCTTGCTGGATAGCTTATTCCACACCAAGAAATATTACAGAGGGAAATAATCATAAGCCTCATCAACTCATAATAAGTTGCAATGCAAGTTGGGATGCATGCAAGTTGCAATAAAAATCACCATGAAAACAGTTGACCACCAATATATAAAAGTGGAATTAGTTTCAAAGAGACAGCCAACAGCTTTCTGATTGAACTCAAGACCTATTTGTCAGAATAGAGCACATTCCTGTTATTGTTAACTAGAACAAGAACCTATAAAATGGAAGGAAATAGAGCAATAGGGAAGAACAGCCAGTGAACATAAAGGTAGGAAGACAGTCTACCAGACTGCTCTGTAAATATTTGAAGAGCACTTAGCACTCAGCCTAGAAATCTTATTCTATAAGGGAGATAGAGAATTTCAACACCATGACAGGATATAGCCTAGGCCAGTAGAAGAGCAGTGAAGTGGACAACATGGGTCAGCCATAATGGCCATAATACCAGCTACTTGGCAATGCTCTTCCAGAATCAGGCCATCCTAATCTCTTCCATCCTATGGTCTGGGAAACGTCGTGGACAAGATATTCCATTCCAGACACTCACAGCAGTGAGCTTTGTCCTTCCCTGCATGAAGATTGAAATATCACCATGTCACATAGACTATGAGGAACTGAAGAGAGCAAGAACCCACAGAGGAAACCTTAGGGATTAGAGATGGATGAGTGAAAGCAAATGCCCTTATCAGTGGGATGCCCTAAGGAGGGGCATCTTAGTATACCACAGAGGCCTGAGCCCCCAGCAAGAGTAGACAAGCCAGAGGAAGCCCTGGGGTCCATAGAAGTGGTGAGGTAGGACGGAGGGAGGGAGAGGGGAAGGGAGATGGTGTAGAGGGAAACTGAGATTAGTAGTCAATATGCTTGTAAAAGTAAAAACTAAAAAAAATTAAATAAATGTTATAGCTACCAATGTAGTATAATCTCACATACTGACACTAGAAAGAATATTGATTGAAAACTAAGTAATTAAAATCATAATCAAATTGTATCTTAAGTCACATTTAATGAAGTAAGGAATGAGTCTACTCAAACAGCTGGATACATTCCTGAAATTTGTTCAAATCTTACTGAATCCTAATTGTAGCATAGAATAAGTAGTAGCTTTGTCTTATTTTGAAAACATTATCAATAAAGGGAGAATTTTCATATCAGCTTAAGTAAATAAGCAACTTAAAAATATTATGTAGGGAACACTAGTGTTTTGGGCTATGGACACGTGCAAGCTATCAAAACATGATTATATCACGTATCTTGGGAGGCCTATACTTCCTACATTTAAGTCCTAGCTCATTTATTTCTTATCTCATTTTTTTTGTCTTGGGTATTTTGACCTCTCAGTGCGAATATTTTACCATCTGTAAGGATGGCGTGATAGTGGGCATGTCATGAGGTGAGTGTTTGGCACAGATACACGATCTGCATGTGGTCACTATTATGACTATGACTTTTCCACTACAACATTTGCACCACTTTCCTTTATGCATTCATCAGTCTTGGGGTTAGACCAGAATTTCTCGTGTGAAAACAGATTTTAGAAAGTGTTCGAATGACTATTCCCTGAAGTATGTCAATGATACTCATTGATTCTATTTAAGTTGCACAGGAGTGTAGATGTTTCATTCAAAACAATGGATGTTCTACCGGCTGAGTAATATAATGCACCCTCCTACAAAGATGAAGGATACCAACATCTTTATTAAGTGCTATCAGGTCTATCCTAACACTGAGTGAATTTGAAAGCTTGAGTACTAATTGTCTTTGGATATAAGTTCTTCTGAGACCTAATAACTTGGACAGATCCTGATCTAATCTGATTTATGTACTTTAAAGAAGAGATTAAGGTAGAGGAAACTACAGAGAGAAGGGAGGGCCATGTATAGACTAAATGAAAATTCAGCAAAGCAAACCTGTTGGTTCTTTGAACTGAGATATCTATTTTCCATAGTATAAGAAATGTATTTATGTCATTTATGCCCTTCTGCTCTGTCATAACTTATTAAGCCAGGGCTGGCAAACTCATACCCAGAATCTAATGTGCTATATATTGATATGATACTATCTCTAAGTAATCCAGCTCTCAGTTTTGTCATATTTTAGAATATCTTCGCTTGTTTTCCATTTTTAATGGATATTCATACTTAATGAATGCTTACTGAATGTGGGAATATACATTATGCTCTTGACAGGTATCCTTATTATTTATGTAGCTGAAGCATATTTGGTCTAATTGCTGTACAGTTTCAATTTAATGAATACATCAGAATTCATTATTCACTCTACTCTTGATAGCAATCTGAGTTCTTAAGTGTTTCTAGTACCAGCATCTTTGTGAGTGACTTTGTTTAACATGCAAAATACTTCTGAGTGTATACCTCAAAGTAGGATTCCCTATGTCTCTTTAGAAACCAGCCCAATCTCAACAAAAGTCTCTATCTCCACTTTCTGTCACTAAATAGGATCTGTTTTTATTATTCACCGATACTTTATGTAAAATCCAATCTTAACCTACATTTTGCCTTATGCCAATTGTCCATTTGGATAATTCCTAATATTTATCCCTCACGGGGGTTATTTTTTTTATTTCTTCCACTCATACAAAGTTGATAAATACCCCATTTCCCTCCCTCCCTCCACTCCTCCCTTGACCCTCTTGTTCTCTCTCCCTTTTTCCCCTTCCTTTCCCTCCTCTCTCCCTTTCTCCCAATGCCTTCCCCCCACCTCATTCTGGAGCATTCTTTAGTGTACATGTCAAACTTCCCTCTGGGTCCTCCTCTCTGATGAGGTGTAAGGACTCAGTAGCATTGCCTAGAGCTCTTTTTTGTGTTCCCCTTTAGTATAGGAACACTATTGTGGCTGTTAATCCCTTGCCTCGAAGGATCCTAGTGCCTGTGATCCATGCTAGGCTATGGGGAGTCAATGATATGTTGGTCATTGTGCAGGTCATACAAAGTCCTGTTATGCTTACGTCGGCTCTAAGTTGTACGGAGTATCTTGCATATTGTTGCTCCTCCCCATCTTTAGGCTCTTACAATCTTACCGCCCCCTCTTCTGCAAATTTCCCTGAGCTTTAGAATGGGAGAGATTAGGCTGGCCTGGTTCCAGGTAGTTGATGCATAGTCTCTGATTTTCTGAATTATGGTTTGCTGATTTTTTTTTCAGTTTTGCTGCTACTGCACTGCCCTTGGCTCCATCCTGATAGGTATTGGATGTCACCCCCTGGCCAGAGATAAAAGGCTATTAAAATGGAGTCTTATTATAAGAGTAGATTCAAATGGAATAAGAGTAGGAGACCGCTGTGGGGGGGGTCAGTCTCACAGGGATTATTTATGTAGTTTATCCATTTATATGTATAGGTGTGTGAGTATGGTGCATGTATTGCACATGTGTGTGTATATAAGCACACTTGTATGCACAGAGCAAAGCCAGTTCCCTGACTGACAAATCTTTGCCTTACTTCCATAACACAGCACCTCTCACTGAATGTAGAGCTAGGCTAGCAGCCAGCCTGAGCAATTCTCCTGTCTTTGCCCATTACAGAGGCACAGTTAAAGGCTAGTGTGGCCATGACCAGATTTGCAAGTGGGTATTGGGATCCAACATCAATTATTTGTACTTGCACAGTAAGCCTCAACCACCAAATCATCTCTTTAGCCCCAGTTCATTTATTTTTGGTTCCAAATTGATATTTTACAATTCTCTTTAAGCTGGTAAATATCTGGTTTGTTTTTTGTTTGGAGCTATAATGTAAAAATGCTCTGTGCATCGTCTTTGATAAATGTTTATACTACCCATTTTTTATTTTGTAGTAAATTGAGTAGAGATTTGATTTGTATGGTAAACACTTATTTGCAGTTTTATAGTGCAATACAAAATTCTTGAAAAGTATATTTTCTATTTTCTATTTCCAGCAGCAATGTGTCAGAGTTATGGTTGTTTTGCATCTTCTACCTTAGGTTAACATTCAAGGTCTGCATTTCTATTGTATTATTTTTTTTTACTTGTTATGGCTACTGGGCACAAAGTCCAGTATGACATCATGTTATGTCTGAGGAAAAATACCATATAAAATTTTATCTGTCTAGTTAAACAGATAAATAGATAGATTAATAGATTTCTACATATCTATGTATCTATCATTTATCTATCTTCTATTTATCATCAGTCATTAATATATCTATATCTATCTATTTGTCTTGCTAAATACCTATTATCTACCTATGGATAATACTTCTTTCTTAAACTTAGAATGATGAGTTTGAAATCCATTCATGGATTTTATAGTAGTAATAGTTAATAGGAATGTGTCCTAAGTTCTGTGTTCCAACACGTAGGCATGTATAGGTTTTCATATATTTATTCTGTCAGTAACAAATTGCTTTTCATCCAATATCTGGGGGTCAGATATCCCTTACCTCAGAAATATGATTCTTGAGGCATGTGCTTTGTAGTCCCATAGTAAGATTACATTATTTTCTTGTTATTGTAGACTTATTGTGGCTGTTAATCCCTTGCCTCTAAGGATCACTCTGAGTGAGAAAATATTTTGTTAATTATTTCCATCCTGGATATTTGAGGTATTTTTACTTTAGTATAGATTTCCATTTAAAGTATGCATTATTACTTTGAGAACATATTTTAAAGCTCCAATAATATTTATGAATCATATTTTATGAAGCATCTAATTTTCCCATTTTTATTTTTTTCCCTTTTTATTTTTTTATTAAAAATGTAATTATACATTTAAATTTTTTTTACCAGTTCCCTCCCTCCCCCCTCCTCCCCCTGAACCTCCTCCTCCCTCTCTTCTCCCTCCCCATCCCCCAGTGCCTCCCCCCCAATTCCCAGAGAGTCCTTTATTGTGTACGCCTAACTCTCCACTGGGTCCTCCTCTCCGATGACATATATGGACCCAGTGGCATTTCCATAAGCCCTTTCTCTTGTTCTCCTTAAGCATAGGATCACTACTATGGCTGTCAATCCCTTGCCTCCAGGGATCTCGGTGTCCTTAACAGATGCTAGACTTTATGAGGGCAACAGTCCGCTGGACATTGCGCAGGGCATGCAAAGTCCCATTATGATTGCTTTGGCCCCAACTATTGTTGAGAATCTTGCAAATCGTTGTTCCTCCCATCCTTTTGCTCTTACAATCTTACCGCCCCCTCTTCCGCAAATGTCCCTGAGCTGCAGGATGGGGAGAGATTAAACTGAACAATCTGCCTTTTCTTAGAATTTAAGGGTTTTCATTTGTATTCTATGCAAGTTGTCAGTGTATTTTCTTTGAATATATTATCTAATTGCATGACTTGCTTTTTAAATTTTTGATATTGTCTCGATGCGATAGTCTCAGACTTAAAGAAGTTCTCTTTTACTTTTTTCCTCTGTTAGAAGTTCATGGTTTATTGTAAGAAATCTTTGCCAACTTCAGATCACAAAATATTTTCTTATTCCTTAAAGTTCTAATATTAGACCTTGAAAAATTATATTTATAATATATCTGAAATGATAACATGCCCTAGGAGTGATGATTCAGTTTTTTAGAGCCATTCGATACCACTTCTCTCAGATATATATGCAAGTGTCCATCCTAGAATGACTACACTGATAAAATATTGTGCAATTTACTATTTTCTATGTCTTTGATTGAGATCATCCTATAGAAATATAATTATAACATACCATTTCTATATTTTCTTCATGTAAGGTATGTTGTATATTTGAGTTTGGTGGACTTCTACATCAGCTGAAAATTAGCTAAAGAAAATGTGGCACATTTATACAATGGAATACTACTCAGCCATCAAAAATGATGAGTTAATGAAATTTGCAGGGAAATGGATCGAACTAGAAAAAATTATATTGAGTGAAGTATCCCTGACACAGAAAATTAAATGCTGTATGTACTCCCTAATAGGTGGATCCTTGTACTAAACCCACTTAGTGACACACTCAAAGATAAATCACTCTAATACCTACAGTAATTGCAAAGATTATACACAGGAGGGAAGGGGAAGGAGGTTGCTGTCAGAAATAAGGAGAGAGGGATAATGCTACAGCAGAGAATACAGGTTACTATCAAGTACTACAAGTAAGTAATGAGACATCTGGTTAAGCTCACAGACTTCCCCTCCTGGTCACTTGCAACTGATGGGGTTTGATCTCAACAGAAAGGGATGGCATAGAGTCTGGTAGATAGAAGGTAATCATCCTGCAAATGGGAGACTGACCCCCTCCCTCACCGCAGTCTCCTACTCTTATTCCATCTATCTTTGAATCTATTCTTATAATAAGACTGTATTTTAACAACCTTTTATCTTTGGCTAGGAGTTGACATCAGGATTGAGCCAAGGGCGGTGCAGGAACAGCAAAACTGGAAGGAGGAGGAGGAGGAGGAGGAGGAGGAGGTGGAGGAGGAGAAGGAGGAAGAGGAGGAGGAGGAAGAAGAAAAAGAAGAAAAAGAAAAAGAAAATAACCATAATTCAGAGCATCAGAGACCCTACATTAATCACCTGGAACCAGGCAAGCCTAATCTCTTCCCATCCCAAAGTTCAGGGAAATTTGCGAAGAGGGGGTGGTAAGATTTTAAGAGCCTAAAGATGGGGAGGAGCAATGATATGCAAGATACTCAACACACATTAGGGCCGAGGTAATCATAATAGGTCTTTGCATGACCTGCACAATGACTAACATGTCATTGCCCCCCCCCCAAGTCTAGCATGGATCACAGGCCCTAAGATCCTTAGAAGCAAAGGATTAACAGCCACAATAGTGTTCCTATATTAAAGGGGAACACAAAAAAGAGCTCTAGCCAATGCTACTGAGTCCTTACACCTCATCAGAGAGGAGGACCCAGAGGGAAGTTTAACATGTACACTTAAGGATGCTTCAGGACAGCAAAACCGAAAAAAAAAATCCACAAACCATAATTCAGAACATCAGAGACTCTATATCAACCACCTGGAACTGGGCCAGCCTAATCTCTCCCCATCCTGAAGCTCAGGGAAATTTGCGGAAGAGGGGGCGGTAACATTGTAAGAGCACAAGGATGGGAGGAGTAATGATATTCAAGATACTCCACACACATTAGGTCCGAAGCAATCATCATAGGACTTCGCATGACCTGTGCTATGTCCAACACATTATTGACCCTACAAAGTCTAGCATGGACTAAAGGCACTAGGATCCTTGGAGGCTAGGGACTGACAATCACAGTAGTGTTCGTAAGTTTAAGGGGAACACAGGAAACGGTTCTGGGAAATGCCCCTGGGTCCTTGTACCTCATTGGAGAGGAGGACCCAGAGGAGAGTTTGGCATGATCATTAAAGGATGCTCCGGGGATTGGGGGGAGGTGAGGCACTGGGGAATGAGGAGAAAGGTGGGAGGGGAGGGGGGAGCAGGGAGGTCGGGGAGGTGGAGGGAGAGAGGGGACTGGTGTAGCTGTTAAGTTTGTATGAGCGGAAATCAAAAAAAAAGGATGCTCCAGGAATGGGGAGGTACTGGGAGAAAGGGAGGGAGAGGAGGAAAGGAAGGGGAAAAGGGAGGAGGGAGCAAGGGGATCCAGAGAGGGGTGGAGGGAGGGAAGGAAATGGGGAACCTATCAAGTTTGTATGAGTGGAAAAAATAAATTGAAAAAAGAGAAATGAAAAAAAAAATCAAGCCAAAACTAAACTAGCAAACAAAATCTGTTATTTCTCAATTAAAGTGAACTGAATGAATATTCATGGCTGAATATTTAACTTCTTTGTAGGTCTAAGTATTCCATGTCTTGAACATAGTACATTTCCTTGAATATGTTGATATTAAAATTTTCTGATAGTCATTTCTATTCCCTAGCATAGATGTTTTCCAATCTTTTATTAGATTTGTTGGCAAATATTTCAACATGTTTCATTACATTATAGACTGTATTTCCTAAAGTTTGCACTCAATCTGAAACTAATACCAAAAGAAAATCTGATTCATCAATTTATACTGTGGCTAGAAATCTTGCTGCATTACCTATTAAAAGTCAGTTTCTTTTGATTTTGTATACATCATGGAAAATGAAAAATTTGAGATGAATGTAAATAGTTAGAAAATAACGAAATTATTAAATATCATTTATAGAAGTGGAGCCACATTCATTATTATATAAGATAAATCAATTTTTTAATTTTCAGCAATGCTTAATAGACAATAATTTTGAGATAATAAGTTTTCATCTTAAGAATATGAAAAAATAAGCTCCTACATAAATTACTTTATAATGTTTAAAAAAAATGTCAAACAAGATACTTTTCCTCTTCTCCTCCTTCCTGCTTGTCATTTCTCCCTGTAGTTTATGTTCTTTTCTGTTTTATAAATATTATAGGACTTTGTATTTGAGTATTCTTTTCTGGCAGTTCAATATTAGCATGCAGATATAAGGGACAATATGCAACATTTGTCTACTGTATCTGAGAAACCATACTCAAATTTTCTAATTCCTTTTATTTAGTGGCAAATGTCCAGATTGCATACATCCTGGTAGGTGAATAGAATTTCATTGTGTGTAAGTACATTATTTTTATTATCCATTCATCTAGTATTTTTATTATCTATTCATCAAGGTTTTTAGGTTGGTTCCACTTCTTCGGTATTGTGAATGGAGAAATAGTGAATATGGATGCAAAATTACTAATAGAATGTAGTGTACTTTGGGAATACCTCTCCAGCCCTGTGGGTTGTCATTTTGAACTGAAGCTTTTTAATGTTATGAGATCCCATTTGTTAGTTGTGTGTCTTGCATTCCGTGCAAATGAGTTTCTGAATAGAAACCTAAGTAGAAACCTAGAGCAACTAATTCTAGTGTCTTTCCTATTAGTTTTTCTAGGAGTATGAATGTCTTCCATTTAAAACTGGGGGTTTTGATCCATTTGGAGCTAATTTTCATGTAAAATGAGAGATAAAGACAGTTTTATTCTTCTTCATGTAAACATACAATTTTCTCAGCATTATTTGCTAAAGAGTGTTCTCTTGGCACCCCTCTCAAATATCAGGCAACTATGGGTGCTTGGACTTATGTTTGGATCCTCAGTTTTAATCCATTGGTTAATGTCCTTGCTTTTGTTCCATTACAATGCTCTTTTTAGTTTGTAATATAGTTTGAAATCAGGTCTGGCAATGCCTTCAGTGGTGTGTTATTCCTGGAGGTTGTTTTGGTTGTCCAGAACCTTTGCAATGTTAATTTTGTAGTCTGCTACTCTACTGAGCAAGTTTATTAACTTTAAGAGTTTTCTGTTGGAACCTTTGGGATTTTTAAAGTATCGAATCATGTAATCTGGAAATAAAGAATAATTTACTTCTTTTTCTATTTATATTACCTTTTTCTACATTTTTTGTTTTAAAGCTCTAGCTAGGACTGTTATCATAGTACTAAACCATAGTGGTGAGAGTGGAAAGCATTGTCTTGTTCCTGAGAATATTTCAAGGTTTTCACCATTTAGGATAATATTTGGTTGTAGGTGTTTTCATATGAAACCTTTATTATATTTAGATTTGTCCATTCCATTACCTCATAGTTAGATGCAGGTGACAACCTGAAGGCTGAGGGTTCAAGCTCTGAATACATTTTCAGAGAATTAGTAGCTAAGTTAAGCTCAGAACGATTGTCTAGCTGATGGGGAAGGCCAAGCCCATGGTGAATGGGACTAGTCCCTGGACATATGAATAAGACAGGTAATCTCCTATACACTTGGTTAGACATGCTGGTCTAACAATTGAGAATTGTCTCTCTCTCCGCCATCATGTAGATATTTTGTGACCAGTTCCCTTGACCCTTGTATTGCTATGAACTCTCCTGTAAAGCTAGGCAAGGAATATAACCACACCATAATAAGAGAGAATCAACCCTCTTCTTCCCTTAGGCTGTTTTGTCATGATTTTATCAGCAACAATACTGAGTAATTGCAACACACCCAAGGGCTTTTATTATTCACTCACATTTTTTTTTCTAATCATACAAGCTCAATAGTACCCCAGTCTTCTCCCTCCTTCTTCACTTCCTCAGTCATCTTCCCTTGCAGTCTCCCCCCTCACTCCCTTCCTTTCAACTCCCCTCCCCCTCTCCCAGTGCCTCCCCTTTCCCCTGGAACATCCTGTTATGTGAATGCCAAAACTTCCTTTGAGTCCTCCACCCTACTGAGAGTTCAGGACTCATTGACATAGCCTGAAGCCCCTTCTTGGGTTCCCCATTAGTATGGGAACATCTGTTTAATGCCTCTAAGGATCCTACTGCCTGGAAGCTTCTCCCTATGATCCATGCTAGACTTTGGGAAATTGTTGACATCTTAGCCATTGTGCAGGCCAACCAAAGTCCAATCCTTCCAGCTGCAGCCCTAACTCGTGTGAAGTATCTTGCACATCGTTGGCCCTCTCCATATTTAGGCTCTTACAATCTTGCCACTCCCTCTTCTGCAAGCTTCCCTGACCTTTAGGATGGGAAGAGATTTGACTGATCTGGTTCCAGGTGAATAATGTAGGGTCTTTGGTGTTCTGAACTATGGTTTGCTGTTTTCAGTTTTGCTTTTTCTGCACTGCCCTTGGCTTCATCCTGATTGGTATTGAAGGTCATCTCCTAACCAAAAATAAAAGACTGTTTTAAGTGAAGATCTTAATAAAAGAGGAGACTCAAAGGAAGAATAGGAGTAGGACACAGCAGTGAGGGGGGGTGGTTACCATCTATTTACCAGTCCCTGTACCCTCCCTGATTGGTGAGATCAAACCTCATCAGTCGCAGGTGACCAGGAAAGGAAGTGAGAGTGAGCTGCATATCTCTCTGCTTACATGCAATACTTGACAATAACCTATTTTCTCTACTGAAGCATGATCCTCATTCTTTTTTTTTCAGAGCGGTTCTCCTTCCCCTTCTCTCCTGTTTATAATCTTTGCAATTACAGTAAGTATTACAGAGATTTACCTTTGAATATGTCAGTAAGGTAAGGGTTTGGAACTCGGATCCACCTGTTAGGGAGAACATGCAGTATATGATTTTCTGTGTCTGGGATACTTCGCTCAAAATAATTTTTTCTAATTCCATCCATTTCCCAGCAAATTTCATTCATTTATCTTTTTTGATGGCTGAGTAGTATTCCCTTGTATAAATGTACCACATTTTCCTTATCCATTCATCAACTGTTGGGCATTTGGGTCGATTCCATGACTTTGCTATAATAAATAGTGCTGCTATGAACATGGTTGTACTCATGTCACTGTAGTGAATTTCTGCATTATGAGGGATTATTTCCTGTAGTTATATAGCAGGGTCATATGGCATTTCAATCTTTAACTTCTTTGGAAATTGCCATACTGTTCTCCAGAGTGGTTGTGTAAGCCTACATTTCCACCAGCAATGTATGAGAGCTTCCTTCTCTCCACATCTTCTTCAGCAATTGGTGTTGTTTGAATTGTGGATTTTTGCCATCCTGACTGGGGTGAGATGATATCTCAGTGAAATTTTGATTTGCATTTCCCTGATGGCTAGGTATGTGGAACATTTTTTAAGCTATTTGTTAGACTTTCGATTTCTTCCTTGGAAAAGTTTCTTTTGAGTTCCAAGGCCCATTTTTTTTAATTGGGCCATTTATCTCCTTAGTGTTTAGTTTTTTAAGTTCTTTATGCACTCTCCATAATACAGCTTTATCAGATATGTGGTTAGTGAAGATTTTCTCCTATTCTCTGGATTGTCTTTTTGCTCAGTTTACAATCTCTTTATCTGAACAGAAGCTCTTTAATTTCATAAGATCCCATTTGTTGAGTGTTGGTTCTAGTGCCTGTGCTGTTGGATTTCTGTTTAGGAACTGTTGGCCTAGTCCAATCAGCTCGAGCACCTTCCTTACCCTTTCAACTATGGTTTTTATGATCTCTGGCCTTTGAGGTCCTTGATCCATTTGGAATTAATTTTTGTGCGTGGTGACAAGTGTGTATCCAGTTTTATTCTTCTATATGCAGATATCCAGTTTTCTCCAGCACCATTTGTTGAAGATGTTGTTCTTTTTCCATTGGAATATTTGGGCCCCTTTGTCAAAAATCAAATGGTTGTTATGGTGTGGGCTTATCTCTTGACCTTCAACCCTTAATCCATCGATCTACATGTCTCTTTTGGAACCAGTACCAGGCTGTTTTTATTACTATGTGTTTGGAGTATAGAGTAAGGTATGGCATGGTGATACATGCAGCAGTGTTTTGTTACTCAGGATATTTTTCACAATCAACATCATAAAAGTGACCATCTACTAAAAGCAATATACAAATGAAGTGCTACACCAGTCACAATCCCAAAGCAATTCTTTAAAGAAATTGACCAAACAGGGGCTGGAGAGGTGGCTCAGGGATTAAGCCTCTGCCTTGCAGGCAGAAGGTCCTGAGTTCGGATCCTAGACCCCACGTACAGACGCCAGGCGGAAATGGAGGCGGCCTGCATTTCTGGTCCTGGTAGGGCAGAGCCTGAATCCCGGGGCAGATTAAACAAGGAGGAGGTGGAGGCCGTCCATGGTGGTTCCCGAATTCGTCAGTGGTTCTACACACACACATACACGCGCACACACCATACATGCACAATTGAATAAATAATAATAAAAAAATTAAAAAAAAGAAATTGACCAAACAATATCAAAATTTATATGGAAGCACAAAAAGCCCACAATAGTAAAGGATTTTTTTTTTAAGAATTATCTCAAGGGACTCTATATCAACCACCTGGAACTAGGCCAGCCTAATCTCTCTCCATCCTGAAGCTCAGGGAAATTTGCGGAAGAGGGGGCGGTGAGATTGTAAGAGCACAAGGATGGGAGGAGTAATGATATGCAAGATACTCCACACAAGTTAGAGCTGAAGCAATCATATTTGCACTTTGCATGCCCTGCGCAATGTCCAACACACTATTGACCCCACAAAGTCTAGTGTTTGCTAAAGGCACTAGGATCCTTGGCGACAAGGGATTGACAGCCACAGTAGTGTTCCTATGCTTAAAGGGAGCACAGGAAACGGTTCTGGGAAATGCCACTTGGTCCTTGCACCTCATCGGCGAGGATGGACCCAGAGGAGAGTTTGGCATGCACATGAAAGGATGCTCCGGAGATGGGAGGAGGAGGCACTGGGGGATGGGGAAGGAAGGGGGAGGGGAGGGGGCACAGGGGGATGGGGGGTTGGAGGGAGGAGGGACCGGTGTACCTGTTAAGTTTGTATGAGTGGAAATAAAATAAATAAATATATATATTAAAAAAAGAATTATCTCAAGGGCTTTTCTCATGAAGGGTTGACTTTTGTCAATAGTTTTGTCTGTGTCCATTGGGGACCATGTGCTTTTTGTCTCCATGTCTGTTCACACTGTGAATTATGTTTATTGGTTTACATATGTTGGACTATCATTGGATTCTGTTCTAAACTCTATTTAGTCATGGTAAGTGATATTTATTATATGCTTTTGGATTCAATTTGTAAATATTTTATTGAGGATTTTTGCACCTGTGCTCATTTGTGAGATTGACCTACAGTTTCCTTTTTTCCTGTGTCTTTTTCTGATATTAGGTCAGGTGATACTGATCTCATAGAAAGAGTTTCGAATTGTTCCTTCTTATTTGGTAAAATAACTTAACAAATGCTGATGTTAGTTCTTCAATGATTGTTTGTACAATTATGTACTGAATCCATACAGTCCTTGACTTTTTTTGGTTGGGAGATTTGCAGTTACTACAAGGTATCTATAACCTCTACACTTGAATTGAGAGACATGTGCCTTCCACATATGGAAACATGCATGCACATAAGCATAATGTATAAATAAATATGAAATAAGTTATAATTAGCTATTTATATTTAAATCCAGTATCTGAAACATTCATTACTTTATTACTGTTGTCTATAACTATTCTTATATTTTAGTCATGCTGTTTTATAATCCGTGACATAACATTTTCTTTAAATCTAAATTATGTGTAAAATGCTGCAGTTTTAGGTAATCTTCTTCCAAAGAAGAAATTACCTTTTGGTTTATTTAATTTCAAAACTGAAGACAGCTTGCATAAATCTAGCCAGAAACTGTGGTGATTGGTGATGAGACTACTGTGTTTTTTTTTTTTTTTTTTTTTTTTGAGGCTTTCTAAAAGAGAGACTAGGTAATACATAAGACCCTGGATAAACATACAGTTGAATATACATGGATGAGTTGACTGTAACATCTCTGTTCTTAATTCAACACTTGTTTTCAGAATGCTAGCCTTTTGTGATATAGTGCCTCAGGATACAACCCATAGGATAGCTAATTATGTTCTTAGTTCCCCTTCATTCTCTGCCCATTATCAGAATGTCTTCATGACAAAAGATAGTGAATATGATGATGTCACCACCTTTGATTTGTTTTCTCCTTGGAAGTTTTGCCTCCTCACTTCTGAATTTCTGTACACCTCAGTTGTCTTCAAATACATGCTTTTTGTTGTTATAGGAACTTCTTGTGATCTGTACTTTCGGCAGGAGAAGTGGTCTAGCACTGCGTAGTTCATATCCAGTCCAGTTCTATCCTAACCTCACCTGCACAGCGGTTTTCTATAAATTGATATATTTCTATTACTTCCTTTTGAGACCAGAGATTATTTATTTCCATGTATATTATCTTTGATTTTCATGTCAAAAATGTGTCTTATATATTTGGGAATTTCTTTGTGAATATGATAGATAAATAAACAATGAATGTATTTCCAATAAAAGTTCATTATATCAAAATGTAGCTTACTTTAATTTATAAGTCCATTTCAGCTTATAAACTATAGTTTACGATTGGATTCTGTGGTTGCTTGGCTTCTCAATATTCCTGAATTTTCAATAAGTTGCAAATGAAATGTACAGCATTATACTATTAACAATTAATAATAAAGAAAACATAAGAGAAAAAACCCTTCCACGATTATAAACATTTAGCTTACTAAAGACTATCTGGAAGTAGACATTAATCATTAGATGTCTTCTTCCTCAAATAACTAACCTGACATTTCCTTCCTTCCTTCGTTCCTTCCTTCCTTCCTTCCCTCCTTCTCTCCTCCCTCCCTCCCTCCCTCCCTCCCTCCCTCCCTCCCTCCCTTCTTCCTTCCTTCCTTCCTTCCTTCCTTCCTTCCTTCCTTCCTTCCTTCCTTCCTTCCTTCCTTCCTTCCTTCCTTCCTTCCTTCCTTCCTTCCTTCCTTCCTTCCTTCCTTCCTTCCTTTCTTTCTTTCTTGTGTGTACATTAGAGGGCAATGTATGACCCTGTGGAGGACCATGTATGACTTCAGGAGTCATTCTAGATTGATTTTACATCCTTTTTGCTTCACTCTAGGATTTCTCAGATGCCACCCACCAATTCAAAAAGTGCAGACCAGTGCTTTTTCCCCGGGGGTTTTACCTGGGATCTGAACTCAGTACTTTCTGCTTGAGAGGCAGAGTCTTAACCCCTGAATCATCTATCCAGCCCTGTGGCATTGATTTAGAAGAAAATATTTCACTGAATTATTAGGTATCATTTTTCAGAAATATTGATAATAAAAGGATACCTTCATATGAAAAGAAAAATGTGATCTAATGAGTATGTTTCATCTGAAGAATACATTACAATATGCATACAGCTCAGTAATTTCTTATTTCTATTAGTATATTTTAGTATTTTTTGTCTACCTAAACTTCCATAATAGGAAATTAAAAAACGTTTTTCTAAAATAGTATTATGGATATTTGTAAAGTTTAAATTAAATTGATTTTCTCAAAAGTGACTAAAATCAACGGTCAGAATCCACTAGGAATATTGATCACCCAAAGAATGAAATGTTTTCTTTATGTGATGTTTTCTGCTAGACCTTGTAACTAACCCTGGTCTTGGATTTGGGTAGTTTCTGATATTAGAGCAGAACTTCTAACCTGGTTACAATACTTTTTGTTTGACTGAACATACACTTAAGGAATAACTATTATCGCTTAGTAATGAATGTTTGCTATTAAAGAACAAAATATTAGGAGCTGAGTCATATCACAGTGAGCCCTACAATGAAATTTTAGTGTCAGGATTATATCATTGCCATGATTTATCTTATCATATTAATATCCACCACGAGACAAAAGCTTGCGTGCATGTGGTAATGTCTATCTATTTTTACACATAATCTTTTACATCATGTCTAGAAGAGATGTCCAGTTATTATTTTTACTTGGTTTCAATGTGCTTATTCTCATCTGATTGCCATCCTTGGCATTATAGATTTACTTGTGCATTTAAGGAAATAAAGAATCAAAAGCATTTTTCTAGAGTAGCCAGTTACAAAACTAAAAATTCAATATGCTTCACACAATATGAAGAGTTTTAATCCCTTATTCTGAAATATCTGAATGACCTCGACTTGCTCATTTTAGATTAAAGTAATATTGGTTCAATTGTCTGTTATGCACAACTTCTTTTCTCAAAGGAAACTTGACACTACCAAATAAACACATTTAATGATGTGAGATTACTACACAAAGGTGCTAATGAACTGCAAGATTACATGCAGCAAAAAAATCTTCCCATGTCCTCTTCTGTCACTATATAGTGCCATGGTGGAGAGACAGGTGTAAAATTCACCTAGGGTTCAGCATTAGACAGAAGAGATAAAATATTTCTCTACTTTATGGAAAGTGCAATTGAGCTCTATGTCAATATGGAATAAAGATAATGTAGAAGCCTGACCTTCTCTGCTTTACTTTTATGATGGAGAAATCTTGCATATAAATATTAAAATGTACAATTTGTACATGGCTGTGAATGTTTTCTGTTTCCAACAATCTTTGTAGCCACGCCTTATATCTCCAACAGTCTTTTGAACAAGTTACATAAAATTTAAGGATTAATGTATACAAAACACAGTATGATGGTGTAGGCCAACTGTTGTATTGCACTTGGACAAACTGAAATAAATCACTGTGACTAGGATGTTATCAAAGAAACAGCAAGAAATGGATATCCCTCTTTAGATGAATGGAAGTAGGGAAAAGGGAGAAGAAAAAAAGGAGAGAATAAGGGGAAAGAAGAATGTTAGGGGAGGAAATAATGAAATGGGGATTTTAGATGATCTATTACTCAGATGTGGGTACATATCATACTAATTTGGTGCATGAAATGACATTGATTCATATATTTGAAAACACATGCCTTGTTATCTTTTAACTTTAGCTGCTGCTTGACCATTCTGCTATGACAGTCAGCATGATCAGAAGAGAGACAGAATGATTTTTTAAGCATCTTTGCTATATAGAAACTGAAGCAAGTTGTAAATGAAATCTAATCCTTTAAAATAAAAATTAACAAAACACAAATCTGTGAATGTGGGTGAGGATATGTGGAAAAAGGAAGGATTGAGATGGATAGGACGGTGATAAGAAAGAGTTAGGTAAGTGTAATCAGAATGCTTTGTATACAAACATGAAAATGTGAAACAACGAATTTAACTAATAAAAATCTCTTATGTGACAAATTCATTACCAATACAATTTAAAGATTCAGCCTGTTCCAAATCCATACATCCATACTGCTTACAGGGTTGCTAGGTTTATGAAAGCACACAAGTGATTGATTGTTGGCCTTGTGGAAAGCAATGCATTGATGCCTTCACTCCTCCTCTTAGCCTCAGTATTCATACCTATTCCTCAGGGACTGTGCAGCAAGAACATAACCTTAAGACTTAACAACACAACTTTGACACATTGCAGGTAGGGAGGCTCAGAGAACAAGCTCAGATCTTCTCTCCTGAGATCAGATCCGCTTTGCAAGATTGTGACAGTTCAGTTATTTTCAGCCTCTTGGAGGAAATTCAATGCCAAAAGCACATTTTTTTTTTAGCTTAGCATTTTCACCTCCCACCCTTTTGTTGTATAAGCATCTTGTCTCTATATTTTCTGCATCTGCTTTAATTACATATCTCTTCATGGTCATCAAATTCGTCAGACTGTGCAAAGAGAAAAACTTGCGTGTGTGTGACCCCCACTTCATTTCCCAAATGGAACGTTAAGTAAAGCCCCTCTAGAGATAGGGTTCAAGAACAGTTGATGTAAGAACAGCTACAGCTGGTACCTGGGCTCAAGAAATTTTGGCATCCTTCCTTAGCATCACAGCAATGACGGCAAGCCCCACTACCTTCCACACTTAATTTATTTTCTGGTATCACATGCATCTTCTGAACAACTTCAGGGAATAAAAAGAGTATTTAGTATATGAAATTGACATGGCTTCGAAATTTGAAAAGAACTTTGTATTTAACTATTGCCAACTGCATCGTCTTAGAAAAGCTGTTAATGGAATTCTATTATAATATATTAGAAAAAAAATTCCCCCTGAAAATAAGCCTCTTGGATGAATGCTTATCATTTTAGTAGTTTAGCTTTATTCAGTCAGTCTTCATGAATGGAAGGCAAGACCTTCCACCAATGATTCCATGCTTCTGATGTTTATTCCAGTCCAATCATTTGTCATCTTTCTCCCCTCTTTTTCCAATGACTGATTATTTCCACTCAGTTATTAAAATTCTCTGTGTTAAAAAGGTCATTGTGTTAGCTTTCCTGTCCTTCCCCTGATCTAGTTCAATTCCCTTCTGTCAGAAAACTGTTTTTCCTTTAAGTGGTGATAGGTGCATCTTGGGTGTGTACCCAGGATGATCATGTCAGGTAAAGAGATCATTTTGCAGATTTGTGGCTGTGGAACTTTCACTTGTGACTTCTACTTTGTGTTTGTGTAACAAATATCTAAGATGCTTCAATATCCTCTTTCCTGCCATCTAATTTTCAATGATCAATAAATTATAACCTCTAATGTGTTACTATATTAATCAATTAATTAATTTTTTGAGAGAGAGAGAGAGAGAGAGAGAGAGAGAGAGAGAGAGAGCGCCAAGACATGTGCATGGCCTGGCATACTTGCTGAGGTCAGAGGATAACTTCCTCTGTGTCTTCTGATAGCTGCGTATACAAGTCAGTACGTTAGGTTCACTGTGCCATTTTTTCCATCCTCAACTTGTTACTTCAGATTTTTGGTGATTAGAAATGTGGGGGTATCCTTAGCCACTGACTGAAATGAATTTTGTATTACTCTTTGGATATATGTGTTGATTTCTCTCGTATGGAACATATTGAGAAGCAAGATTATTGAAACATATGGTTCTGTGGCTACTAACAGTTTTTAGTTTTGGACATGTGGGAGATTTCTTGTCTTAAATATTGAGCGACCTTTCCAAACTTTCATATCCACACTGTCAGTTTTCACAGTTGTTCTTCATTTATACAGTCTTCATTTTGTTTAAATTAGAAGTCAATGATCTCATTATAAAATGTTTGAGAATGTGGAAAAAGCTTCAGAGATAGGAATTATTTTTCATGTTGGTTTTTACCATTTTGTAATCTGTAATAAAATTCTGAAGAAATACATATTTTGACATATGGAACCAAAACTCCAAAATTAACTTGGCAATGTTTCATTTTCAAATTTTATTTGAGTATACTCATCATTTATTTTCAATTCTTTGTTATCTAAAATTGCTTGCTATGATTGCAGCTTATTTCAGTTTGCCATTTTGATTAGCTTGTCTTAGATGTGTGAATATCATTATGAATCTTCTATGCTTTGCTAAGTTTCAAAATGCTCATTTTAAAAATTTACTCTTTGAGTTTCCCACTTTTGTATCATGCTCATTGTTTCCAACATGTTCTTTCAGATTAAGGTCATTAAAAATCATTTCAAATTATATCTTAAACAAACCTCAATTTTTATGAAGCTCAGTCTCTGAAGTTCGATTCTAAGTGATGTGGCAGAATCCAAACTTCTCAATGACCTTCACATTCATGGATCTGAAAATAGCAGAAATTATGTCTTTATGATTCTATGATTTGCAAGAGAAGCTGATTTAATGTGTTCTTCAATAAGAACTCACTTTGTAGCTCTGCTCTAATAGTTTGGGAAGGAAAACATGAAAATTGAATAATACTTCAACAGAATTGGTAGTAAATGATAAAAAACAGGGTATTAAGTATTAATATGTCAGCCCATAGTGGGTTTTTTTGTCCTTTCTGAGAAGTGGAAGTGATAAATATCAGAACGAAGCTCATGATAAACAGAGACAACATCTAAAATAGGGAGGTCGCCTTTGATGCTGCTGATAGCAGCAATAAAATCCTACCCACACTTGCACAGAACAAGAGTGCCTCACTAAAATATATGGGAGGCTGGAAATCACTTGGAGTTTATGCTTATTCAGATGTAATGGAAATCCACATAGAGGCAGACATTCTCTCATAAAGATAATTCACTTTCTCTGATTTACTCAGGACAAAATAAGATCATCTTTCCTGGCTATCAATCATACTTTAATTTCTAAAGGGTGGAACAGGTATTTGGGCAAATATTTATGATTCCAGATTTGTCATAGGAGATTTCCATTGTCTGCTTCCACCATTTATAACTTCATGGCTAGGATGTGACTAAGTGTCCTGGTATCCTTATAGGGGTTTCTGAGAATATGAGTAATAGAGGCCATGGGATACTTTTATACTGGTGAAGTTTAAAGTCAAGGACTTCTCCTGCAACTTCATGCCTGACCAAGGTCATTTTTAATTGTGTTACAGCAATGTGTCTCAAACTGCCCAGCTATAATTAGAAGCATTTCTGCTAGGTTGGATACTGTCACCCTTCTGTGTTCTCATACCTTATGTTGTTCATACCTTCTGAAGGCAGTGCCCAGGGAGAAGTCAAATAGCAAATCTCAGGCTCCACAACCAGTTTTTTTGATCTTTGTTAGCTAAGACAGAGATACTAGTTATATACATATTAACTTAACAATTTTCAGAGTTTTGAGTACATCTGTGAAGAACTGACAGACAAGAAAATCTTAAAAAAAAATAAAGCCTTCAGAGGAGTGGTTAATTGATGTGGGAAGGCCCCATGGTGGATAGGACCAGTTCCTCAATAAATGGATAAGATGTAGGGACTTGGTTCAGTACTTGGGTACACTTCTGCATACTTTTGCAGACTTTCAGTTTAGCAAGTGAGGATTGTCCCTCTCTCAGCAATCCCTGTAGGTTTGATGTGGACAGTTCCCTTGGATCCTGGTATGGGTAGAAACTCTTCTGCCAACTATGACTAGTAGCTGTGATAAAAAATTATAAGCAAGCATAAAATCCCTTTATTCCCCTAAGCTGTTTTTTGTGAATTTATTCACCACACATAGACAAACTATAAGTCTGTGATCCTTGTGTTTCTTCTACCCATGGAGCATATACAATATCTCATGTGTCAAAGTAGGATAAGAATTGATTATGGAGATGGAAAACCACATCCCATAATACACATCTTACTGCTTTTCTCCTATACAATGTTTTATTTGCATTTTGACTTGAGTCCCAAGGTTAAAGAATTTTGGTAGGTATGGAAATATAAGTTTATAAAGCAAAAATAAAAAAAAGACAAAAGGGGAGAAAACAGACTATGGCCTCAGGAAATCAGGCTTCAGAGGCAACTCTAGCAGCATTTGAAAGTTAACTCATCATTTTGAGTCTTAATCTGTTTTCCTATTATAAAGGAGAAGCAATAGTTTTGAATGCAACAAATTTTGGAAAAATTAGGAGATTATATTACCAGATGTAAAGCACATAATTGTGCAGCAGGAGCAATTTCTATGACACAGTGATTAAGGTGAGAATTACCCATGGAATAAGAAAGAAGAAGCTTAACTTAAAACATGACAACATTTAAACTCATAAAGTTAGATTAATTAAAAGTTAAATAAAATCAAATGTAGACAATACCAATAGCCAGATTGTGAATTCAATGTGCACATTCATGATCCTATAGAATCAAGGAGACCTAGAAAATTGTGAAAAAGGGGGCATGTAATAATTTTTTCATGATGAACTTAAAGTTGAGAAATTTTCTTAGTAGAAATTTCAAATATTTTGTCATGAAAAGTTGCACAGAAGAATGTAGTCCTGTCTTTCAGAGGTCTTAAGAGCTATGTAGAGATAGTGATAGTTACATTTATTCTGGTGGTTAAGATGAAAACTCCTGTGATGATTTGTAATGAGTCACAGGTTTCCAATTTATCCCAATCTAAATGGTTCAGCATATCCATCCTTGGTAAGGTATATCTTTACATTGTGGTATAGCACAATGAAGGAATGTTTGCCCAGCATTAGGAGAACCCTAACTTTGACCACTCTGGCACATCTGAACACATATAGTATACTCTTCAAAACCATAACACAATTATCAATATAGTCAATTCTATATACATAATAGTCAATTCTATATCTCTTGATGTCAATACTTTATGTGGATTTTTATATTTTTATTTAAAGACTTCTTATTCATTTCATCAGTGTATTTCCTTTGCTCTATGCAGATATGTGAATGGTCCATATGTGTGTATACATTGTATGTGTATGTGACTGGGAATACAACATGAGTTTGTATGGAGGCACAAAGTTGACATTGGGTATCTTCTCTGATCTCTCCAGTCCATGGAGGCAGAATCTCTTGAAAAACTTAGAGATCTCCATTCCCACACAGCCAGTTTCCCTCAGGGATACCTGGCCTTGCCTCTCAAGTGCTGGGTTTGCAAGAATCTGCCATGCTTGCCCAGCTTTTTATGTAAGTGTGAGTGATTCAACTCCACTTCTCATGCTTGCAAGGGAAGTGTCTTAGTACCCAGACATGTGTTTCACTAATTTAGAAAACATTTCAGTCTCATAATCCTTTGTTCCTTTCTTGCTTTTGATACTTTCTTTTTTTAACATTTTTTATTATTTTTCCGCTCATACAAACTTAATAGGTAGACCAGTTCCCTCCCTCCTCCTCCTCCCCCTAAACCCCTTGCTCCCCTTCCCTCCCTCCCAATTCCCAGAGAGTCCTTTATTGTGTATGCCTAACTCTCCTCTTGGTCCTCCTCTCCAATGACATACAAGGACCCAGTGGCATTTCCCTGAACCCTTTCCTGTGTTCCCCTTAAGCATAGGAACACTACTGTGGCTGTCAATCCCTTGCCTCCAAGGATCTTGGTGCCTTTAGCTGATGCTAGACTTTGTGAGGTCAATAGTGTGTTGGACATTGTGCAGGGCATGCAAAGTCCTATTATGATTGCTTCAGCTCTAACTAGTGTAGAGAATCTTCAGATCATTGCTCCTCCCATCCTTTTGCTCTTACAATCTTACCGCCCCCTCTTCCGCAAATGTCCCTGAGCTTCAGGATGGGAGGAGATTAGGCTGGCTTAGTTCTATGTGGTTGATATAGAGTCTCTGAAGTTCTGGATTGTGGTTTGTTGATTTTCTTTTGCAGTTTTGCTGCTTCTGCAATGCCCTTCACTCCATCCTGATGGGCACTGTACTTTCTTAGGCACCTAATTAAACATATTTATTTTCATTCTAATTCTCTTTTGTGACTCTGAGTGGACTAAACAAATAGAGTTCTAGCTGGCTAAAACCAAATGGGGAGCAACAAATGGAGTTCAGAGAAATTCTAAGCTTTTACCAGAAGAGACAAATTCTGGAACTTGCATGATTAATGAGCTTACAAACGATGAAATCCAAGGTTATCTCATGGCAAGTCCACTTGCTAATGCAACTATAGCCAGAATCAATATGATAATGATCGCCATTTCCGTACTGACAGAGACTTGGAGGCAGTTTTTGCAAATGAGACTTGGAGACAGTGTGATGATAAGGGAAGAGGATAGATGGGATAATTTCAGAGCACAATACATATAAGCATTGAACATTGAACCAAAAAAAAAAACTGGTTTTATCTTCTTTGAGTCTAATTACTATGAAACATAAGAGATTACATGCAAAACATAATAGAAATTTAAGTCCTCAGGGAAAAGGAGCATGAAAAGAACATTGACTTTTCCATTGCTGTTAGGCACACAGATGATCTCTGCTAGTTTCAATGAAGGAGATCTATTAAATACATTAATTCCCATGTACTTTCTATAACCAACCTTCAATTCAAAATGAAATATTTTATCACAATTGCTTAGAAAGTAGAAATTATATAAAATATGCTTTCATAGAATTTTAAGTGTTCTAAAACTAAGAAATAGATATTTTCTGTCATATTCCTGTTGATCTTTATTTAGCAAATAAATTTTCAACCCTTTATTTTTATTATGTATTCAAGCCTACCTCATGAAATATGCTAAATGTATATAAGAAACTAATGTAGGATAGCACAATAATAAAGACAATTATTAACTAATGAATTCATTTTTGTACTATTATTGTTTGGTACTTTTAATATTTGATAATATGTGCCTTAATTAACTTGAATATATAATGACAATTATAGCATTCTGTATATGATAAGTGTGAAAATGAGACAGTAATTATATGATATGATATAGGTTATTGATTAAAGAAATACGTCTAAATATCACTCATAATGTAAAGATATTTATACAAATTTCATAAGTGAAGGAGAATTATCTCTTAATCCAAAGTCTTAATTTCTACCTTCATTTTGCCTATTAGTCAATTTTATAATACAGATAAGCATTTGTCACTGTCATCCTCAGTTTTTCGTCTAGAAAATGTACTGTTATTCACCACTGTCATATATTTTCTGACTTTCTAGAAATGTTTTTCAGTATATTGAAATGTGCATGATCAGGCAATTTATATGACATTTATGTAAAACATTATAATCTTTAAATATTATTATAAATTTGGTATTAGGTGAGGACAGAGAGGAAGAAGGCCACAAAGGCAATCAAAATCATGTGGAAATCAAAGAAATATAAAGGAGACTGAGAGTCTAAATTGAATGAGTGGAAAGGATATGCTTTTAATATCTGTGGCCCTCTCTGAAGCATTTCATCATGAGTTGTAGAGAAGAAATAAAAATGACCCTAGCTCTAAATTCAAGTACAATCATTAACTAATGGTCTCTTGGGCCTAATACCTAGCTTACTGGGTTGCTTTTAAAGTAAAAGAAAATGTGTTTTTGAAACATTTAGTACGGTGGCTGGCACATAGCTCTCAATAATTGTACATAATAAAAATTAATTATGGAATAATCCCACATGAAAATTTTAAAAACATTTAGAGATTTACCATGCCTTGATCAATAAAAAAGTAGAGCTCCAGTGATATGTGGGTCATGTGGCAATATCTGTCCCAGTGATTCAGTATGGCAATACAGTCAATGCAAGTGTAATAAATTAAAACTAGATTCATCATACTATAAAAGTAAATGCAACAACCGGCAATAATGACAAACATGAATCACACCCCTAGACTCTGCCTCTGAATTGAAATTGCCTGGCCAAGTATCACCTCATTAATTCTCTTAGCCTCAAGATAAATGAACCAATTTTATAATCTTAAGAGCACTGAATTATATTTCAGAGGATAATCAAAATTATTGATAGAAAGAGCGTACTTGAAATTTCCTTTATTTCTTAAGTATTGGAGTTCAAAGGAAATCTGAGGGTTTTCTTTTTTTAGAAATTGATTCAATTCATTGTCAGGTTTAAAAAAAACTCAATTAAAGAGGTAAGGCTTGAAATAGTTCATGAAATGGTACTGGACATAAAATGACTTTCATGTGATACTTTAATATGAATTAATCACTGATACAGAGGTTGAATTCTCCTTGACACCCATACTGATTTTTTTTAATTCAAAAGGTAATCTGTTTGCAACGAATTGCTATTGGAGGAGGCAACTCTAAAATTTAAGAACATAGGATGTTAAGGAAGAAAGCTATAAGGGAGTGTGATGGTTAGTCCTAATTGACAACTTGACAATATAAAGGCACCTGGAGAAGCACCTGTGAAATATTATCTTCACTGGGTAAATTGACATAGGAAGACCCACCAAAATTTGAATGGTGCTATTTTCTGGGCAAAAGAACCTAGTCTGAATAAGAGGGTGGGGTGAATAGCAGCAAGGATGCCTACATTCCTTCATCCCGACTCTTCACTGAGAATGCAATATGATCAGTTCTTCAAAACCCAGCCTCAGCGACTCCTTGGCATGATGGACTATAATCTGGAACTGGGAACCAAATGAACCCTTTCTCCCATAAGCTGTTTTTTGGCAGAGCATTTTATCATAGCAGCAGACAGGAATGTAGCACAGGGAGCTAGAAAAAAAAAAAGTATTGAAATGAAATCTAAAGGAAAAATATCATTTTGCTTGTAAAAACTGAGAAACATGGGGAAAAAAGAGAGTCTTGTTAAAAATGAGCTCAGGGAAATTTGCAGAAGAGGGGGCAGTAAGATCGTAAGAGCACAAGGATGGGAGGAGCAATGATATGCAAGATACTCTACACAAGTTAGGGCTGAAGCAATCATAATTGGACGTTGCATGCCCTGCACAATGTCCAACACACTATTGACCCCACAAAGTCTATCATTTGCTAAAGACACTAGGATCCTTGGGAGGCAAGGGATTGACAGCCACAGTAGTGTTCCTATGCTTAACTGGAACACAGGAAAGGGTTATGGGTCCTTGCACCTCATCGGAGAGGAGGACCCAGAGGAAAGTTTGGCATGCACATTAAAGGATGCTCCGGAGAGGGGAGGGAGAGGCACTGGAGAATGGGGAGGGAGGAAGGGTGGGGGATGGGGAGTGAGGAGGGTTGGGGGTTGGAGAGAGGGAGGGGACCGGTGTACCTGTTAACAGGAAAGGGTTCAGGGAAATGCCACTGGGTCCTTGTACGTCATCGGAGAGGAGGGCCCAGAGGAGAGTCTGGCATGCACATTAAAGGATTCTTGGGGGATTGGCGGGGGGAAGCACTGGGGAATGAGGGATGAGGGGTAAGGGGAGGGGGAGCAGGGGGGCGGGGCGAGGAGGAGGGAGGGAGGGAACCGGTGTACCTACTAAGTTTGTATGAGCGGAAATAATAATAAAAAATGTTTAAAAAAGTTTGTGTGAGTGGAATAAAATAAGTAAATAAATGAATAAATACATACTGAGTAGATATCACAGTTCAAATATTTCTAATAAAACTCTGTAAACTCTTCAAAAGAAAAGCACTGTAAAGATTCATAAATACTCTGTTTTATATATCATCATGATTCTTTATCAAAAAGAAAGGCTCTTCACCCACAGGGTTCTTTTTTTTTAACTTAAGCATCTTCCAAAATAAAAGTCTATTTTCACACACACAAAAAAAGAAACTTGAGGAGTGTACTGCTTCTCATTTGTTCAAAGTATTGAATTTCTGTGAAATTTTCTATGCAGAATGGGGTAAAATAAATAAAACCTACATCCATTATATTGAGATACACTTTTGAAAGAAAATATCTTTGAAAGAAAAATATCTTTAAAGATCATTAAAGCGTATACAGCACAGTTCCAATTGAATATTGGAAAAATATTGTCAATTTAATGTCCAGAATAATTCTTTCTGAATTTTTGGCAATCATGATGATAAGGAGAGGGAAGACATCGCTGATGTAGATGTTGTTGATGCTGATAGTGGTGAACAGGATAAGAACATAGTGATGTTCTTCTTATGTGTGTTAGTGCATATCAAGTGATTTGACATAGACACTTGTGAACATTCAAAAGGTCTGTTACACAAGAACATATCATAGCTACTTTTGGGAAGTGACAGATACGAAATCCAAATTGAAAATTTCCAATGTCAGCAGCAAAGTTTTAGGTGTTTCATAGTTATGTTCATAGTTAGTGACAGGAAACTTTATTTTGAGAAACTTGGCCTTATCAAAAACTGAAAGTACAATCATTGGTGAATAAGATGTTAAGCTACAAGTATTAGATTTTTCTTTTTGTTCCTGAGTCACTGAGACACAATATCTGAGAGAAGCAACTACAGCAAGAAAGGTGTATGCTGCATCACGACCTCAGAGGGAAGGCATGGTGGGGTGATTCTGTCCTTTGGGATGAGAGCCTGTCACATGCACTGTTCACCTCATGAAAGACCAGACAGCAGCTGTAAACAAGCAACAAGCTCTGTATTCTTCAAAGGCTGCCTCTGGTTATGTACTTTCAGCATCCAATTCCTCCTCTTAATGATTCCACAGCCTCCAGCACCACCAACTGTAGAATATACTCTTAAAACAGGAGGCCATGGGGGATATTTTAGAGACAAACTGTAATAAAGGGTTTTGGAAGGTATGAAGCTTATTTTGTTTTTCCCTTCATGGAGATCTTACACAACAGACGGTGTAGTGGGGCTTTTTCCTAGACCTTAGGCCATGAATGTAGACATTTTATGTTTTTTTTTTTTTGTGGTTAATTGGGAATTTATTTGCTTCCTTGTTCAGTCCCAGATTAGATAATGATGAGTATGTCTCAGTGTTTCACTGTGACTAATACCATATATAAACAATTTAAGGAATAAAGAGTTTACTTGGGATTACAGTTTGAAGTCATGATGGTGAAGCTTGAGGTGCCTGGTTCTATTCACAACAGGAGGTGAATGGTTCTGAGCAGTTCAGTTTTCCCTCTTCATTAGGTCCAGGATCCCAGCTGAGGAAACATTATCACTCACATTTACAGTGGGGATTCCCTTACTAATTAACTTAATCTAGAAGATCCTTCACAGATGTGCCCCGAGATTTGTTTTCATAGTCATTCTGAAATCTGTCCAGTGAACAATCAATATTAACCACTACATACAAAGAGTATTATATACAAGCTTTCCTAAATTTAGTTGAATTTCTGAATTTCAAAGTTAGGAAGTTATTAAAAATGATTAGGAAAAAATTTTAATTATGAGACAGTGACCAATTGAGAGTGAAGGTTGTGGGAAAGGGCTGAGAGTTCCTGGAGGTCATAGCTTAAAGAGAAAGTGATCAATTCAGCTTTGGAATTGAGGATGATTTGCATCATAACTTAATACCTCCACCGTATGATAGAAAATACTTAACACTATGTTTCGATGCACAGGGCTGAAATGATTAAGTAGTGTACATGAAGATGCTAGTCAGTCTGTGGAAGCTGTTAGATGCTCCTACTAAGGAATGCCTGCCTTTACCTTATGTTTGACCAAAGTTGTATTATAAGCACTGACTGCTATTTATGAAATGCATTAATTACTGTTTCTGTTGTGATATAGCATCAGAAAAGCAAAATAAGGAAGAGTTTTTTTTTGGGGGGGGCTACAACACAAAGATATATTCTGTTACGTTGGGAAAATCAATATGGCAAGAGCTTGAATCGCAGGTCTCATTCACTTACAGTCAGGAACAGAGAGTGATAAATGCTGGTGCTTGCATATCTGCTTTTCACTCATTCTGGATCCCAAACCTACGGGACAGTCCTATTCACAGTTAGAATAGGTCTTCATACTTCTATTTCTCATGCTCAGGGGATTTACAACTCTGTCAAGCTGACAATTAATTTTGACCCTCACCACAAATAACCAACGTCACTCTTAATATTTCTTTTTAAAAAAAGGCTGGATGCAGCTTCTATGCTAAACGATTTCTGTAATTCTTTTTATTATGGTAGTTTATGATATTGTTATCCTATTTCTCTGCGAATAGCAACTTTTTTGTCCTGTTTATATGTAATTTACGCTATCTTTAGAGTTTAAAAATAGCCATGATTCTGAAACTTCTTAAGCCCTTATAATGTACAGATACTGGCCTTTCTTTAATACAGCATATGTTTCCATTTTATTTTGACAATCTCTTTCTTGTGCTTTTTTCTCCTACTGAGTCACCTATAATAGACATATTTCTAGATATATCCAAATGTCATCATTTTCTTCATGATGTTTAAATCTATAGATATTCATGTTGAACCTATTCTTCTATTCATCTACTAAATCGTTTTATTGGAAGATCAAAATTTTAGGTATATAAAAAGCAATTTTCTGGAGATTGAAAAGACTGCATTTAAATCTATCATCTAAAATATTTAGTCCTTTCTTTTATTATTATTATTATTATTATTATTATTATTATTATTATTTATTCAACTGTGTGCATGTGCGTATCTATGTGGGCTCTCGTGTGTGCGTGTGTCTGTGTGTGTGTGTCTGTGTATTTGTAGAACCACTGAGGAATTCGGGAACCAACATGGACGACTCCACCTCCTTCTGCCCAGGGATTCACAGGCTCCACCCTACCAGGACCAGAAGCACAGGCCGCTTTCCCCCCCCCGCGCTTCCGCCTGGCGTCTATACGTGGGATCCGGGATCACGAACTCAGGACCTTCCGCCTGCAAGGCGGAGGCTTAACCCCTGAGCCACCTCTCCAGCCCAATACTTAGTCCTTTCTAAGTGATCTTTTTCAACTTAACTTTGCAATAATAAACTTTGCATAATAAACACATTTTAATGAAAACCAAAACATCAGTGCTTAGTGTTCCATATATACCAAAACTACACACACATGCACATATATGTATTATATATAAAATAACTAGATTTACAAAATCTAGAAATTAAAATAAAATGCAATGATTAATAAAAAGCAGTCATTCCAGATCCTCATCTTATCTGATCACATAACCAAAATTAACTCTTCCCACCCTTCTACTCTGACATAGTCCATCATTGAGATTTTTTTCTGCTAGTAAAGTTAATATGAGGAAAAAATCTGGAAATCGTATAGAATTAGGTCTTTGGGATGCATATTTGTTATTCTGTATAGCAGTAGTAACATTGTTGTTTACAACTTCATTGTGAATATTAGTAATTAATTTTAACGTTTATGGACATACTTGACACACACACATACACACACACACACACACGTATTTGCTTCCTGTTGGAATTCTGATCTGCAATTTATAGACCATGGAGTGTTGGAATTTTCACCATGGAAAATTTTGTCAACGAGATTTTCCTGCAATTAAAATCGAAATGGCATTTCAATTGATAAATATTATTTCCATTTAATTTAAATTTGTTTTCTTTTAAAATTTTTGTTATCCAATATTTCTGATTGTTTTAACTGTATGCAATTGTGGTAGATACTTGATATTATCAGCTTCAAATGGAGTTTAGACTGGCTCATGTCTTTGTAAATTCAAATTCATGACAGGTTGACACAATTGCTTTTAATGTTAAGAATGTATGTTAGAAGAAGCTGCATGGCAGGAAAGAAATAGGCCTCAGGATCTTCCACAAGGTCATATGTTAAATGACTGATTTCAGATTCTACCATCTTCCAATTGAGCCATGGGTCAGGCACAAAGCCTTCAACGCATGGATGTGAGAGAAGTTCATGTATGTCATGGGTTGAATATGAATTGTACTCCACAGGCTCATGTGTTTGATGTTAATGTAGGGAAGGTTGCAGTACCTTTGAGAGATGGAGCTTTGTAAAAGGAAAGCAGGTCACAGGGGGCAGGCCTTGAGACCTGGTGGTCCAGTCTTGCTTCTTTCCTAGTTTTGCTTTTAATATTTTGCTTCCATGATGTCAGACTTAAACCAATTGCCTTCAGCTTTTGCTATCTACCAAGTCTTTTCTGCCATAATGGATTGAACCAAAAACCAATTAAATATCCCTTTTTTTTCTGAATATGACTATTGCTTCTCAGCAGCAAAAGGAAAGTTAGTAAGATAATAATACAAAGTACCACCATGGCAAATTTTTATCTTTACGAAGAATTTAGAGTGCTGTCTTTTGATGTCTGCTTCTTAACGTACAACCTAAAGCTCCGAGTGGCAGCTATTCCAGAAAAATATAGTAAGAATTGCTTATCTTTCAAGTGGATGCTTGATAGAAGTTAACTGATCATGTGACTGAGATACATACAGCAATCTCATGACTATACTCTCCAGGTTCAGGAGAGTATACAGAGAACATAGCATATGCTGATTTGGTTTAGTGAGATTAAGCGCATAACACAAGGACAATTATACCCATCACAGTGATGTCAGACATATAAGTCAAAGATTTCCCACAATGAGATTTGGTTTTCCAAATGCCCTTCATGAGACTTTAATTCTAGAACTCAAATACTTCTGCTACAATCAAGTGAGAGAAGCATACTATCATTTCCTGCTGCAAACCACTCATGTATGCATCTTAGAGCAATATGTAATTCAGCTTTCTAGGAGACTAGTTAACCTGGCAAGCTTGTTTTCTCTATCTCATTTTGTATTCTGTAATTCTTTGAAATGGCCTGAAATTTTCATTGTTCGCTTTGTATTCAGCATCATGATGAAGTAGTGATGGATTTTGTGTTTAGTGATTAAATCCAGTTCCTGATAGACTGAGTTGCCCTTTTTTGATACAAGTAACAAATTGGTGTAGTATTAGAAGAAGCGACATTCCAAGCTGTACCTTGTACTTACCTGTTTGACTTTTCATGCAATGACGAGCAAAAACACTCAAAGACCAAGTGTGTTTGGACAGCCAGAAAGGATATCAACTTCTAAACACAAATGGCAATATTTAGTTGAAAGCAGTATTTGCTGTCCTGCTAATAGATGACTTTTTAATAATGCTGCATTATAGATGAACTATAAAGTATCTATGTTCTAATTTCCACTTTAAAATTTATAAGAATATTTTAGCCAAATCTCTGTACATGAGTTTAAGATTATTTTTAATCAGAATAATTTTTGTCTGGAATATTAGTTTCAGATATTATCATCTCAAGAATAATAATGCCTAAATCATGAGCATGCAAACTTTAACTATCTCAAACAATAATTTACTGATAACATAATTAAAAGTAAGACTTTCTTTTTCAGGCTGTAGAATAGAAAATATTTATATGGTACAATAGACTATCCAATTTATCCATAGAAGCCATTTGAACTAACCCACCATTCATGAGGAGCAACTGTCCTTGTATATCTCAGCCAAGGGTTTATTACTTCACAAACAAATAAATTTCAGTTAAAATAATGCTGGAATAATTGGTTGTCATGGCCCAACTTCTTTCTCAGGACTAAAGAATACAAGTTAATAGTTTTTTTCCAAAAATAATTGAACTTATAGTTAATGACTGATTCAACTTTCCCTAAAACATGCCTATTATAGTTTCAAAACTCCTTGTTTATAAGTATGTATCTGACCAAATTAAGAAACGAGTTAATTTGCTCACCATTCAAAGTTGCAGTCCATCATTGCAAGAAGTCACAGCAGCAGAAGCAAGAAGCATCTGGTGACAAAACATCCACAACAAGAAAATAGTGCAACAAACAATAATTATTTGCGTGTTTGCTAGCATGCCTTCATCCAATCTTGGACTACTTGCCCAGAGATGGTACACCTACAAAGGGCTGGTTCCCTCCTTTTTTCTCCCACATTTTTTTTTCCCAATCATACAAGCTCAATAGGTACCCCAATCCTCTCCCTCCCTCCACACCTCCCCAGTTGCCCCTTGCACTCTCCCCCCTTTTCCCCTTCCCTTCACCTCTCTACCTCCCTCCCCTTCTCCCAGTACCTTCTCTGGGTCCTCCTCTCTGATGTAGGCTCTTACAATCTTGCTTCCCCCTCTTCTGCAAATTTCCCCGAACATTAAGATGGGGGAGAGATGGCTGGTCTGATTCTAGGTAAATAACGTAGAGTCTTTGGTATTCTGAATTATGGTTTGTTTTTTGTTTTCAGCTTTATTTTTCCTGCATCACCCTTGGCTGCCTCCTGATTGGTGTGGAAGTCAACCACTAACCAAAGATAAAAGGCTATTTAAATGAAGATCTTAATATAAAAGGAGACTTAAAGGTAGATGGAAGAATAGAAGTAGGACATAGTAGTGAAGGGGGATCAGTGTCCTATTTGCGGGATGGTTGCCATCTATCTGCCAGTCCCTACACCTTCTCTGATTGGTGAGGAGTGACCAGTAGGAGAAGTGAGAGTGAGCTGCACCAGATGTCTCACTACTTACATGCAATACTTGACAGTGCCCTATTTTCTCAACCAAAGCATGATCCCAATTCTCCTTTTACTTTTTTGAAGCCCTCCCTTCCCTCCCTCCTGTTTATAATCCTCAGTGATTACAGTAGATAGTAGAGATTTACCTTTGAATATGTCATTAAGTGGGCTTGAAACAAGGATCCACCTATTAGGGTACATAATGGTGCCTAACTTTCTGTGTGTGGGATACTTCACGCAATATGATTTTTTAATTCCATCCATTTCCAAAAAAATTTCAGTAATTCATCTTTTCTGATGGCTTAATACTATCCATTGTATAAATGTACCACATTTTCATCATCCATTCTTCAACTGTTGGGCATTTGGGTTGATTCCATGACTTTGTTACTGTAAGTAGTGCTGCAATGAACATGGTTGTGTTCATGTCACTGTAGTGAATTTCTGCATTATGGGGAATTATTTCCAGAAATAGTATAGAAGGGTCATATGGCATTTCAATCTTTAATTTCTTTAAGAATCTCCAGATGGCTCGCAGAGTGGTTGTATAAGCCTGCATTCCCACCAGCAATGTATAAGAATTCCCTTCTCTCCACATCCTCTCCAGCATTTGGTCTTGTCTGTATTGTGGATTTTTGCCATCCTGATCAGAGTGAGATGATATCTCAGGGATAGTTTGATTTTCATTTCCCTGATGGCTAGGGATGTGGAGCATTTTTTAAGATTATTTGTTAGACATTTCAATTTCGTCCCTGGAAAAGTTTCTTTTGAGTTCCAAGGCCCAATTTTTAATTGGGCCATTTATCTCCTTGGTATTTAGTTTTTTAAGTTCTTCATGCACTCTGGATAATAGAGCTTTAGCAGATATATGGTTAGTGAAGACTTTCTCCCTTTCTGTGGGTTGCTTTTTTGCTTGGTTTACAATCTCTTTAACTGAACAGAGGTTCTTTAATTTCATAAAATCCCATTTGTTGAGTTTTGATTCTAGAGACTGTGCTATAACCCATCTTGTGTGCCTGCAATAAAGCCTACTTGATCACAATGAAAGATCTTTTTATATGTTTTTGAATCTGATTTGGTAAGATGTTGTTGAGAATCTTTGCATCTGTGTTCATCATCATCTGGTTTTACTGTTTCCATTGAAAAATCATTTAATATTTTGATAGGTTTACTTTAAAAAGTGACTTTTTTTTCTCTTCAAGCTCTCAGCACATCTTCCTTTTCTTCTATATGTAGTGTTTTGACTATTATTTGCTGTGGCGAGTTTCTATTTTGGTCATATCTGCTTGGGGTATGGAATGTGTCTTGTATTTAGATGGCCCTTTCTTTCTTTAGATGAAGAAAGTTTTCCTTTATGATAATCTGAAAAATTTCCTCAGGTGTGGTATTTTGGGATTCTTATTCTGGTATTCCATGAATGCACAAGTTAGGCTTCTTCAAGGTGTCCCATAACTCTTGAATATTCCTCTCAAGTATATTTTTGGCTTTAAGAACCTCTTCCATTGAACTAGTTAGTGCTTCCACTTTGTCTTCAAAATCTGATATTCTATTTTCTGTTTCATTAGTTTTGCTGATAAGACTTTCTGTTGAGTTCTGGGTTGAGTTCAAGTTTAAACTCTGCTTGAGATTGTTTTAACTGCTCTATGCCTATTTTTGTTTCTTCAAGTGCTTTTCTCATCTCCTCCAAGGGCCTGTTGTATTCCTGTTCAAAGTGATTGATGTGGTTATTTAACTCCTCCCGGATTTCCTCTTTTATTGTTTTGATCATAGGAAAGATCAGACTTTGAAAAATCATTATCTTGGCTATTTTCTGTGAGTTTGTTCTGGTTTGATTCCACCTTTGTGGGGTTCATTCTTTTGGTAGGAGATTTGTCTTGGTTTTTGTTTCTCATGGATTTTTGCTGTGACCTGGTCGTTTTTGTTTTATCTCTTATGTCCTTCTTTTTGTTTCTGTGTGTTTTGGGCTAAACTGAATTAGAGAGTATTACTATACTTGAGCAGTTATTACTAGTGTTTCCTTTGAAGTTGGGTATGCCTGTCTGCTGTTATTGGTGTTATTTTCTAGATGAAGCTATTTGGAGTGTTAATGCATCAATTATGGTGGGTTTAGTATACAGGGATTTAAAATTAGTATGGTAGTGCACTTTTTAGGTTTACTTCCTTGGCAATATGTGAGGGAGTATGGTATAGTCCCTGAAGTTGTATGGGTTTTTGGGTGGCTATATGGAAATGTTAAACTATAGTGGACTAATAATTGAGATGAATATAATGGTAAAAAAGGGTTTACTTATCTTAAAGTTGGATGTAAAGATTCTCTCCTGTATGATGGGATGATTTTAGAAGACCTCAGCTGAATGCTGTTGGTTCCCCAGAGCTTTGCTTGCATTTTCTCTGAACTCTGTTGAATTCTGAGGAGCATGGAGTCTGCCCGAGTACTTGAGCAGAAAGTCAGTGTTATGGTCTAAGGGTCTTAACCCGATGAGCAGGGAGTCCAGAGCATAAAAGGTCATCCTCAATTCTATTGTCCATTTTTTGTTCAATTTATGTTTAATAAATAAGCTCAGTTTTAGTTTGGAATATGTCAGGGAAGCAAATTTTCAATAATGACACTAGCTGTTCTATGACATAGTGTATGGTTGAATCAGCATTTTATATATTATATCTTTGTATATAGTGCATTCATATAGCTCACTGTATGTATTTTGTTCTCCTTGTAAATCCTAAACTATTTACATAGCTCTTACAGTGGGAGTGAAGTTTCACAAGTTTTAATAGAACATTATAATCTCTGCCCTCAAATAAAATGCTTACTCCTTAGAATTAGAGAGATCTTACCTCAATTGAAATATCAAAATCATTTTTATCATACACATAATTTCTGATTTATTCCATGTGATCTATCAATATTATGAGTCTTATTAAATAATCAGTTTCTTTCACTATTTCTTCCAGCCTATAAAGTTTAACTTATATGTCCTTTTGAATTACATCTAGCCATGGTTTTTCTTATTTTTTAGAAACTATCACCTAACTGGCTGCTGTGTCAAATGGGAATTTTGCCATATTTTTAGTGTTCCACAATAATGAAAATAGTCTCTTTGACTAAATATATAGTAATTTTGTTTAGATCAGTATTCAGTGTTTACATTTCCGTAACAAACAAACAGCATTAGTAATGAAGACATATGTTATAGTTTAGCTACTCATATTCATCCTTAAAATTTACATGCTCAGTTATGTTTAGTGACCAAGTATGAGTAAACTATTTAGTTTAGCTAACTTTTCTATAGTCCTCTCTTCAGATCACCCTCAAGCTCCGTTTTAGTTTTTTTCTAGATACTTTCCTTAAGGCTTTGTGGTTCGTTGGAATTCCTCAGGGTCCCTACCCTAGACTATACCTTCAACATCAGTCCGAGGAGTTCAGATGGTGTTGATTTGTAATCCTCTTCTGAATTGGTAATGAACTCATTTTGCTTGGTAACTCATTTCCTTAAGAAGTTCCCCCAAGGAAGGGCTTTTGCACAAATACTGAAATGTTAACATGTCTTTTCATCATTTTCCCTTCACTGCTTCCAACTTCTCTCTGTCTCTCTCCCTCTGTCTCTCTGTCTCTGTCTCTCTCTGTCTCTCTGTCTCTCTCTCCCTTTCTCCTTCTATTTTTGTTTTGCTTTCCTTCATCTATATTCTTTATCACATGAATCGGATGTGTGTTCACGTAGAACAGCAGAACATGTTTTCATGATATGACGTAAAGGCAAAGATATTCTGGGACAATCAGTTTCCCTGGAGAGAACGTCTTCTCTCCTTTACTTTTATTCTTTGTTGTGAGATTTGCAGGATGATCGCTTGCTTTATCCTGTTGTCTTTTTATGTATTTCTTGATTTCTCTGAATAAGGGGCATATCTTTCCCCCCTCAAATTGTTAAAGTGTCGGGTTAAAGTGTAGTGACATTGTAACCACAGAAACTCTAAGACGGATTCCCAGGATCAGGCATAGATGCATTCATTTCCCTCATGGTGTTCCCACAAAGGATTCATGCAGTAGAACATTGTGAGACTCTCTGCCTTGAAAATGGAAGGTTGAGAAGAGCTTGAGAAAGATATCATGATACCACCCTCTGACCTTCACGTTCATCTGCATCATCTGCACACGTGCATGCATCACACACACAGAGAGGTAAGCATGCATCATATACATGTGCACATACATATGCTTATAAGCATGCATCATGCTCATGTATACATATCCACATACATACAAGCATATGCATGGATGTACATACATATCCACACAGACAAGCGTGCACCACAGACACACAATATGCACATACAGAAATAAAAACATGCATCACACATATCTGTGCATACATACACACAAGCATGCACAATATATTTCTATTTTAAAGAAGCAAAAACAAACAGTATGTGACTCTTGAATATTGATCTTGCCATGCTTACAGCCCCAGGCATAAATAACTGCCTTATAAGAAACCCTTATGCATAGAGAAATGTGGTACCTGTCTGCTGCATGTCACTGCACTGTTTACTAAGAAAAGATTGTTTAAAATATCTCCAGCTGTCCCTTGAATAGTTCTGTTCTTCTGAAGACTGTTTAAAGAGGATTGTGAAGCTTTATAAAATACAATAGAGAAGCACTATGAGGTAGAGCTCTCTGTGCTATTTACTGTGGCTAAAAATAGCAATTACAAATATCCAAACAGATGTAGACAATTACTATTAAGCTGAGAGAGAGAGAGAGAGAGAGAGAGAGAGAGACAGAGAGAGAGAGACAGAGAGAGAGAGAGAGACCCGGTGGGGAATGGGAGGAATGGAATACAATTGCTTGATTGGGAAAAGAAACACAGCAGGAAGAAGCTTCTCAAACTCCAGAAAGGTAAAGCTGCCTAAGAATTTGAAAAATATTTTTAACCAAAGTGTTTTACCTCTTCTAAAAAGAAATATAGCTCCAAAGATCTTCTAAGATACAAAGGTAAAAGACACCTGGACATTTAAAAATCCTTGAAGCAAGATGTGATTCCTTGATGAAGTTTAAATTATGGTACCAAAGTTCATGACAATTAATTGGTATGGTCATTACCATGCAAGAATTGATTGCAATAGCAAGCATTTCATTTCAGAAATGAAAGCCTTGAAATGGTTTGTGAAGGTATGTTACTGTGCATTCATTGTTTTGTGCATTGGATGCTCCTTTTTAATAGAATAACCTGCAAAACTTGCATATCTGAGAAAAACATTCCCTTCTTTTCATTCAATTTTACTCCATTTTACACCATCAAGAGAGCTCAGCAGGGGCTGGAGAGGTGGCTCAGGGGTTAAGCCTCTGCCTTACAGGCGGAAGGTCCTGAGTTCGGATCCCAGATCCCACGTATAGATGCCAGGCAGAAGCCGGGACGGCCTGCGTTTCTGGTCCTGGTAGGGCGGAGCCTGTGAATCCCGGGGCAGAAGGAGGTGGAAGCGTCCATGGTGGTTCTCGAATTCGTCCGTGGTTCTACACATACACATACACACACACACACATACACACACACACACACACACACACACACACACATACACACACACACGCACGCACGCACGCACGCACGCACATTCATACGTACACATGCACAATAGAATAAATAATAATAAAAAAATTAAAAAAAGAGAGTTCAGCAGGTTAGATGTTTGTTTGCTAACCAATCTACTTCTAGAAGTTGTCCTATGATCTTCACCCATGTGCCTTGACATACATGTGCTGTTTTCTCTTTTCTCCTGCCTACCTCTCTCAAATAAGGAAAAATTAAAAAGCATAAACAAAAGAGACCAAACACTCAATAATAATAACTTTACTCTGTTGTGATATACATATGTGTATATGCATATAATTTGATTATCCACCCTTCCTTACAATAGATAGGTTTCTATAGTAAACTCATGTTTTCTGGCTCCTCGAATGATTCCTTAAACTTATGGTCATTATGGTTTTTGTATTTGTAAACTATGTTGTATTTGAGAGTAAGTGAATTTCTTAATGAATTTAGTTAGTGAATTTAAGAGAAACATAACCTATGATCTCTTACATGCAAAATTTATAAAACCACTTGCAAACAGTCATTGTTATAAAAAGTTTTATGCAATTGAATTACTTTCAATAGAGAGATTTACATACAGTATTTATGTAAACATATTCAACTGCATTACAGTATGTAACCAGCATGGGTTAGCAGCATTTTGTAAAAATCTCAATGAAACAAGAATCTGCATACCATTTCTAAATAAATCATTTAAAGTACTTCCTTAGCTTTTTCTGGAATCGTCATTCTTTTGTAATACGATGAATCATTTGAAACCATAAAAGTTACTCATATTAGTTGCCTCTGAGCTTATTTAATTATCAATTACTGTAAAACCTTGTTTTACAGATGAAGAAATTAAGCCTCAGGAGCATGTTAATGTATCCTTCCGTGTTAGGCTAGTAGAAGATATTCTTATCCATATATCCATATATAATTTCTCTTCTTCTTTTTTGATACATATGTAGCCCTTAGATATTCTGTGTTAACTTTCGTTCAAAACGATTTTGCCTGTTTCTTATTCTACTAGATATTTGTTCTTCAGAAATGGTCCAAAACCAATGTCTGAAATCACAGACCTAAAACTGCAAAACTCCGTTTTCTGCAGAAACTCAGATAATGAGATTGCCCTTTTGCTTATATCCTGGAGAATTTGCTTCAGGGGGGAAGGAAGAGAGGGTGGGGGAGTGAGTTAGTTTATCACTAACAGCAGAACAATGAGTTAGGGGTTGAGTGATGGCTCAGGGTCTAAACGGCCTTGTAAGCAGAAAGACCAGATCATGTATCAAAAACACTAGGCAGAAATGGTAGTTGATCTGCCTTCTGACCCTGGAAAGCAGACCTGGGAAATGCCAGAGCAAAGCACAAAGGAAGTGGAGCAATATAGGGCGATTCTGGAAGTTACCCTTGGACATCCACAGGCACACACAGTGGTTTTGAATGGCAAGCAACACATACATACCAAATGAATAAGTAAATAAATAATTAAGCAATCAAATAAATAGATAAAAAATTAAAAATGAGTTTATAATGTTCAGGAATTAAAGTCAAATGCTGTACAAATTTAAAATACAGCAGTTTATTAAATTTAATATGTGTTGGATTATAGAATATGGAGACAATTTCTTTAAGGCCAGCAGTATGAAAAATCCTGGACATCTCTGTCTAAGACACAGAATTTCAAGATAAGTCTGTCAGTGGCAATTTCAGAAAGAGCCATATACACAGTTGCATGCCTTTACCTGCAGCCTGAATTTGTTTCAAAGACTCTACTAAGGTGAAACAGAGATACTTGACTCTACATCAGAAAGAATTTCATGAGGAGCTACTAGGAAGCAGAGTTGGAGATTATTAAGAAGTTATTTGAAACACAAAGGAAAGCATAAGTGTCAATAGAAGCTCTCAAGGTACCAATAGCACACACAAACATGGGTGTGGGGTGGTTAAGAGAAAGTTGCACGTTAAGTGTCTTTTCAGTAGTCGTGCATATGATTTCGGTGGCTCATGATAAGCTTGGGCTTGTCAATATTTCCTCCTTGAAGAACGGGGTGCCCCCACCCCTGCCTAGAGACAATGATGATGGCTAGGAGAAGGGGTGATTTTTTTTTAGTGGTGTAGCTTCAGGAAATGACTCTTCCACATGCTTATACAGACCACCCTACAGGGATCACCATGAGTGAAAAGATATGAAAGCAGAAGGTAAACTTGTAGGGAAGAAAGTTTCAGTGGGATGAGGGGCTTAACATTGGGTAATAAGCATGAAAAATGACTAAAGTTCCATGTTTTTATGTAGAAAACTGACATAGTGAAAGTATATGTGGAGTCATATTTACTCAGTTTTCTCCTCCCATATTTTATTTTTTTCCTAATCATACAAGCTCAATGGGTACCCCGTCCTCTCCCTCCCTCCTCCCCTTCCCTATTGTCTCCCATTGCATTTTCCCCCTTTCTCCTTCCTTTCACCCCCTCCCTCCCTCAACCTCTTCCAATGGCTCTCCCTTCATCTTTCCCATCCCATGGAGCATCCTTTTGTGTGAATGCCAAACCTTGCTCTGAGTCCTCTACTCTAGTGAGGGTTCAGGACTCAGTGACATAGCCTGGAGCCCCTTCTTGGGCTCCCAGTTAGTATGGGTATGAGAACTCTAGTATGACTGTTTAATTCCCTGCCTCTAAGGACACTACTGGCTAAAGCCTTCTCCCCTGTGATCCATGCTATACTTCAGAGGATCATTGACATATCGGCCATTGTGCAGGTCAGGTAAAGTCTAATTCTGGCTGCTACAGCCCTGACTTATGTGGAGTATCTTGTATATCATTAGTCATCCCCATTTTTAGGATCTTACAATCTTGCTGCCCCATCTACTTCAAGGTTCCCTGAGCTTTAGGATAGGGAGAGAATTGGCTGGTCTGGTTCCAAGTGATTAATGTAGGGTCTTTGGTGTTCTGAATTATGGTTATTGTTTTCAGTTTTGCTTTTCCTGCATTACCCTTGGTTGCGTCCTGATTGGTATCAAAGGTCACCGGCTAATCAAAGATAGAAGACTGTTTAAATGAAGATCTTAATATGAGACGAGACTCAAAGATAGCTGGAAGGAAAGGAGTAGAAAACAGGAGTGTGTGTGGGAGGGTCAGTGTCCCATTTGTCAGATGGTTACCATCTATCTGACAGTCCTTATATCCTTATTGATTGGTGAGATCAAACCTGTTCAGTTGTAAGTGACCAGGAAGGCAAGTGAGAGTGAGCTGCACTAGATGTCTCCCTACTTAAATGAATACTTGACAGTGACATATTTTCTCTACTGAAGTGTGATTCCCTATCTCTTTTTTTCTTTTTTGAGGCCTTCCTCCTTTCCCTTCCCTCCTGTTTATAATCCTTTGCAATTACAGTAGGTATTACGGAGATTTACCTTTGAATATGTGGTTAAGTGGTTTTGGAACTAGGATTCACCTATTAAGGAGTGCATATGTTGTCTAACTTTCTGAGTCTGGGATACTTCACACAGTATAATTTTTTCTAATTCCATACATTTCCCAGCAAATTTCATAAATTCATCTATTTGATGGCTGAGTAGTATTTCTGTGTATAAATGTACCAAATTTTCATTATCCATTTGTATTAAACTTCCCTTCAGTCCTCTTGGATATGCTTGTTCTTTTCTTCAAGCTTCAGTATCTTTTCTAGCATTTTGTGATGGCCTGGTTTGGTGGTCATGTAAGCCTTCAAGTTGTCTTTATGATGGAAAATTTTCTTTCACCCTCCATCGTACTGATAGTTTTGCTGGGTATATCACCTTGGGTTAACATTTGTGCTCATTCAGTACTTGAAGTATGTCTCTCCAAGCTCTTCTGGTTTTAGTTTCCATTGAAAAATCATTTGTTATTTTAATAGGTTTACCTTGTAAAGTGAATTTTTTTTATCTTGAAGTTCTCAGCACATTCTTTTTGTTTTGTATGTGTAGTGTTTTGACTATTTGCCCTGTTGGATTTCTATTTTGGTCATATCTTTTATTTGCATGGGAAAGTTTCCCTTTACGATAATTTGAAAAATTTCCTTGGGTGTGGTATTTTGGGATTCTTGTTCTGGTATTCCATGAATGCACACATTAGGCTTCTTCATGGTGTCCCATAACTCTTGAATATTCCTCTTGAATATTCCTTTAACAACCTCTTGATTGAACTGGTTTGTTCTTCCACTTTGTCTTCAAAATCTGATATTCTATTTTCTGCTTTGTTAGTTCTGCTGATGAATCTCTGTTGAGGTCTGCATTGAAGATAGCTTGTCTTTTAGTTGGAGTTTAAACTCTGCTTGAGATTGTTTTAACTGCTCTATGCCTATTTTTGTTTCTTCAATTGCTTTTCTCATCTCCTCCAAGGGCCTGTTGTGTTCCTGTTCAAAGTGATTGATGTGAACAAACCACAATCCAGAACTTCAGAGACTATATCAACCACCTAGAACTAGGCCAGACTAATCTCTCCCCATCCTGAAGCTCAGGGACATTTGCGGAAGAGGGGGCTGTAAGAGTGTAAGAGCAAAAGGATGGGAGGAGCAATGATATGCAAGATACTCCATACAAGCTAGGGTTGAAGCAATCATAATTGGACTCTGCATGCCCTGTGCAATTTCCAACACACTATTGACCTCACAAAGTCTAGCATCTGCTAAAGGCACCAAGATCCTTAGAGGCAAGGGATTGGCAGCCACAGTAGTGTTCCTATGCTTAAGGGGAACACGGGAAAGGGTTCAGGGAAATGCCACTGGGTCCTTGTACGTCATAGGAGAGGAGGGCCCAGAGGAGAGTCAGGCATGCACAAGAAAGGACTCTTTGGGAATTGGGGCGGGAGGCACTGGGGGATGAGGAGAGAGGGTGAGGGGAGTGAGAGCAGGGGGTTCGGGGGGAGGAGGAAGGAGGGAGGGAACTGGTGTACCTATTAAGTTTGTATGAACTGAAATAATAATAAAAATGTATTAAAAAAGTGATTGATGTGGTTATTTAACTCCTCCCGGATTTCCTCTTTCATTGTTTTGACAGTATTACTACACTTGAGCAGTTATTACTGGTATTTGCTTTGAAGTTGGGTATCCTGTCTGGTGTTGGTGTTATTTCCTAGATGAGGCTATTGGAGTGTTAATACATCAATTAAGACTGGTTTAGTAGACAGGGATTGAAGATTAATATGGTAGTGCACTTTTTAGATTTAATTCCTTAGTGACATTTGAAGGTGAATCATATAATCCCTGAAGATGCATGGGTTTTTGGGTAGCTATATGGAAATGTTAAACTATGGGACTAATAATTGAGAGGAATAGGATGATAAAAAGATTTTACCTATCTTAGAGCTGGATATGAAGATTCTCTTCCATATGATGGGATGCTTTTAGAGGACCTCAGATGAATGGTGTTAGTCCCCTAGCCTGTTGCTTGAGATTTTTCTGGACTCGATTGAATTCTGAGGAGCAGGGAGTCTGCAGGGGTCTGAGATCTGGGCAGAAAGGCAGAGTTGCTAGTGGAGCACACAGATGACCTGGAGTCTGGGGTGTGTTCTAGGGGCCTTACCTGAGGAGCAGGGAGTCTGCCAGGGTAGGGGACAGGCAGAAAAGCAGAGTGGCTAGTTGGGCATGCAGATAACCTGGGGCCAGGGTGTGACTTAGGAACCTTCCCCAAGAGCAGAAAGGCAGGCTGCCTAGTTGGGGAGGCAGATGGCCTGGTGTCTGGGGTCTAGGACAGAAAAAGCTTTACTCAGTTTTTAAAGATGACTCATTGCTCTTCATAATGTTTTGTTTAAATTGCCCCTTCTCTGAGGGCAAATTTGCTCTATGCAGACAACCTTCACAGATAATTTTGTTTCTCTTCTGGAAATTTTGTTTGTCCACTGTCTCTTAGTTTTTCTTCATATCTGTTTAGTTTCAAGGATTCTGCAATGTGAGAATTCTAGATTTTCGAAGTTCAAAGTTTTCATGGGTATCTTCTGTGCTAAATTCCTTCTGCAATCTGCAGGGAGGTATCCTTCATTGTCTCTTTTGGATTCAGTTGAGACATCATAACTCCAATCGCTGCCTCCATCTTTTGCAATCTTCTCTGTCTATATGTGACTTTTCTCTTCTCACAAAGACACATGTCATAATATATGAGACTTAACCTAGTCCATTAGGACTGACTCTTAACATAATATATTTGTAAAAATATGATTTTATGCCAGATCACATTCATAGATCATAAGCGGACATAAACGTGGGAGAAGACATGACTCAACCCACTGCATTCTTTATGGAAATGAAATAAGCAAATTTATGTGTAGTATGACAAATTTATGTAAATATTGCTAGAAAGACTTATACATATAATTGTCTTGAGGAAACTGCATTCTTTGATATTCTGGTGTTTTAATTCTGCATAACAAAATTTAAATTGACCAAAGACATACAGAAGAATAGACTCAACATCCATTGTCATTGTCCAGGGCAGGAGTAGCCAAAGGTAATATGTCTTACCTAGAATGAAAATAATATTTTTAACTGTCCTTGTGAAAATTCCATGGGTACACTTTTCATTTGTCCACAGTTCTTGTCCAGTTATTGTTGAGAAGCAATGATTTGAACGCAGCAGTACTGGTTTAAATGCCTTCTTTGACTAGTTTCTCCTAATCTCATCTGGTTTATCACTCTGGCCAAATACCTATGTTCATATAATGCATACTTAATAAAGAAAAGTTAATTTTATTTCCTAAAAAATATTAATCATGTTGTTTTATATTTATCAAGCACTTCTTTGCGATTTATATAGTCTGCCATAAAAATTTAACTCTACTTCATTATTCTTTTTCTCTCCTCTGGAATCCAGCCTAGACAAATCAGGATTTCTTTGCTGCATAACAATAGACATTGTGACTACGTATCTATCACTCTCACTGACAGGATACCATTCTAATGTAGGTTAGAGATGTCTTCCTCTCCAGTTAGTGAAGATATCAGAAACAGCCCAACCAAGATTCTGCCAAACTTGACTCACTTCAGCAAAATTCTCCCTCCAGCTTATTGCAAGACCTGTCAGTAATACCAAATGCTAATTGTTTAAGATGTACATATTACAATAGTTTAATGGCATCAGTGAATATTGAAACATTACAATTTTAAGATATCAAATGAGAGAGTATTTAGTTTTTATTGAGTTAATGAAAATATCCTTAGATATTTTGTTTTACGAATAGTGAGAAGCATCGAATCTATAATTTATTAACAAAAACAAGCACCATCATTAATCTTTACCAATATACCTAATCGTCAAATGCTAATTTGTCAAATTCCTTTTGACTTCTCACATTTATTAAATTTGAAATCTGTAATATGCGTAAAGAAAAACAAGTCTTGTTTCTTTCCTACTCTTATTGTATTTGATTATAGAGTTCAAATCATGATCACTAAATAAGACAATTATGTAGTGTTCAAATAGGATCCAAAATTATCTCATTCAGACCATGGAATGAAAAGTCCAGTATGTGATAGAACCTTATTTCCACATTGAATTGGTTATATCTCTGTTCTATTTTCCTTATAACTAAACATCTTGGACGATTATTTTGTTTTCATTTTTCCGTTAAACTTTGTTTAGTGCAGGAATTTCTGTAGTCTCATATGTAACTGATTTTACCTTTCAGATAGTGTTGAAGTTCTAGTCACTGAAATGTATCTGCTTTAATTCTAACACTGATTGTGTATTTCAACCACAATTCTGTGTGGTTTTGAGGGAAAAATCATCCACATCCATATAACATATATTCAAGACAATGTAACACCGCCACATCTAGATCAGTATATGAAGTCACTTTTCCTGGTAAGGCGCCATTCATTGTAGTATGGCATTTCATCATTATTGATTTAGTGGTGTTCAGGGAGAAAATTGAAGAGCTATGATAGAAGATTGTTGATAGAAGTGTCATGAAATTGGATGGGGTGTGCTGATTTAGCAAGCGTGCAAGTGTGCAATTGTGTAAACCTGAAAACACTGGAGACCCAAGTTCACTTCCTGCAGATCACATGGTGGAAAGAGAGAACTGTCTTCTAGAAAGTTGTTCTTAGGCTTCCACAAAACTACTTTCTCTCTCTCTCTCTCTCTCTCTCTCTCTCTCTCTCTCTCTCTCCTCTATCTGCCTTTCTCTCTCATACACTGTACAGAAAGAAATATTATGAAGTCATAGAAGATAAAGAGATCAGCATTGCTGCTTCAATATAGGTGAAGTCCTAACCTTTTTTCAATAGTTCAGATCAAAGCACATATTTAAATGTCAATAACTGCTCAACAAGTAAAGTTTGATAAACAGACTTACTTCATTTAACTCAAACACTTACTATCTCTCTTAAGTTCTTGACATGTTACTTTTTTAAAATTTTTTATTATTATTTATTATTTATTCAATTGTGTGTGTACGCATGTGTGCATGTATGTGTGTGTATGTGTGTGTGTGTGTGTGTGTGTAGAACCACGGACGAATTCGGGAACCACCATGGACCACCTCCACCTCCTCCTTATTTACTCTGCCCCGGGATTCACAGGCTCCGCCCTACCAGGGCCAGAAACACAGGCCGCCCCTGCTTCCGCCCCGCATCTACATGTGGGGTCTAGGATCTGAACTCAGGACCTTCTGCCTGTAAGGCAGAGGCTTAACCCCTGAGCCACCTCTCCGGCCCCACCTTTTTTTTTTTTTTTTTTTTTTTTTTAGCTTTAAAGAGTCCAATAGTTGAATGAACTGTGGAGAATGAGCCACTTTTTCACCACAAACCTTGCTCTTTTCCTTATCAGTAGTTGCAATGTGCAAGTTTTCTACCCTAGTATTGCATGAAAAGTGTAGAAAGAATGAGAGTCTGGGGATGAAGCTCATAGGAAAAAACACACACTTAACACATGTGAGGCCTTGAGTTTCTTCTCTTAAACTGGCTATAATATGGTGTGTGTGTGTGTGTGTGTGTGTGTGTGTGTGTGTGTGTAAGGAAAGTATTTTCACTTTCCGAGTTAAAGTAATCACAATAAAATGGAACAGGGCAATAACAAGGATGCCTACTTTGCTATACTGACTCCTTTGTGGTTATGTCTATTTTGCATTCCTGTTTTATAAAACACTTAATAAATTATTTCCAATCCTAGACCTCCTTTCCAAGATTGCAAACTTTTCTTAGTTTTCTAAAAGCAATAATCCAAGTATTTCCTCATGCCATTCCATTATCTGTGTTTCTGAGACAACTGTCAGTTCTGACCATTTTAATCTTGCCACTTAGCTTTGGTATGGTTCCAGCAAGGCAGATTGATTTTGGAGACTGAAATGAGAAAAATGGAGCAAAATTCATTCTCAACTGTAAATAGTTAAATGACAGACACTTGAAATAGCACCACAGTTGGATCCACATTAGTTCCTGCTCATGATGTGCACAGTGGTTACTAGGTCAGAGTGCAATAGTGTGCAACACTCTCAGCTTGTTCCCTTGGGCCCTTTTTATTTTAGAAAAATTAAACATGGTTGTAGTTTGGGTTTTTTATATTCATTTCCCCTTCTTTCTCTAAAAGTTACTGGAATTTTTTTTGTGACAATCACTTATTATTTTGGTTTCCTCCTGACTAGCCTTTTATTTTCTAATTATGTTCAACGTTAATTACAGCCTTATAAAATCATTTTTAAAGACTTTGTGTACTTTTTCATTAATAAATGTCTTCTTTTTTGCTTGGGTTGTTCATCTGTTATTTACTACTGTGTATACATTTGAAATAAAAATGACTCTCCAAACCAAATGTGATTGTTTAGACTATTAATGCACATGAGGATCAAGTGTTCTCTCTAAATATCAATATGAAGTTTTAGATATTTGAATAATATTGAAGAAAATATTGAATATCTTATCTATTGAATATCTTATAATAGATGTGAAAAACAATGAAAATCTATAGAAATTTAATAAGGTCTTTGTCTCTAATGTAATTGCTACTAAGGTATGTCATAAATTACATTAGACTTCAGATCAAGTGAACATTTTTACATATTCATCTTTGACCCACAACTTGTGAAAACTATACAGAAAGTCAGTCCTTGGACCACTCAATGAAGTTTAAGGAAATTGCAATGAGACACAATCAGAAGATGTACATACAGTTCATGTCCAGTTTTAAAAATGACATCACATGTGATCCCTCAGGATTTACTATTTTGAAGTTTTTTTACAGGGCCAGAAAAATGATTGTGCAGACAAAAGTCATTGCTGCATAGGCAGGAAGAATTTGGTTTGAATTCTCAGAACCAACATAAGAACCAAATGTGGCACAAGTATTCCTAGGGCTCCTGTTGGGAGATGGGAGGCCAAAACAAGAGAATATGCTAAAACTTGGGAGCCTCCTAGTGTGTAGTACACAGCAATAAAACCAGAAACAGACCTTTCCTCAAACAAAGTGGAAGATGATGATGCTGTTTTCTTGTTTCTCGAAGGATGTATTGGCATAGACATGCACACACAGACACAGACACAGGCACACTTTTTATTCTTTTAGGACAGAAATCTTCTGAAAAGTGTCCAGCTACTAACTTTATCACAAAAATAAATGTCATTCTTTTTGTTGATACTGACAATTATTCTTACTTGGTTGACATTTTGAACATGTTAAGAGAAGAAAAGCTTTGATTTAATGCACTGGAAGCCTCACTACATTGACCCATAAGGAAGACTCCATCACAGCTAAGTGATTTAATGTGTGTGTGTGTGTGTGTACTTATATTTTATATGTTTGTGTGTATATATGGGTGTGTGGGTATGTTGTGCTGATAAATACACACACACACACAAACGTATATAAATGCATGTAGAAAAATTTAAGGTGGAAAACATTTTGCCTTTTGATCCTTTCTTACATAGGGAATTAAATAGAAATTAATGGTATAAACATAACCTGGCGATATGGTTTGTGATCAGATTTGAGCTATAAGAAATTTATTGAAACATTAACTCAGCAACTAGTTACTTCTTTAATGAATTTACTTTCTTTAGTAAAATTATTTAAAATCATTTATTGAATACAAAAGAGATAACATTATGGTCAAGGAAATCTAAATTTTATTAAAGTTACATTATTTTAAATGGCCCTTGAGAAAAAGAATATCTTCACAGTACTACTGTCTTCAGACATGTGTGTGAGTTACTTATGCTTCCTTTAAAAATTTTGACGTGGGTGCTGCTAGTGAAAGATGGCAGATATCAGGATAATAAAGAAGTGTTAGCAGATACTCTTAAAAGTTTGAAAATTCATAAAGTATCAAAATACAAATAAAAGCAACTCAAAACCATTGCAAATATTGCAGTTCACACTCAAAGATAAAATGATTATCTCTTCCAAAATAATGCAATTATTTATGTAAACTTAACTGATAAGGAAACAAAATATATTGGGAGAGAATTAAGCAATTTAAATTATTTTGGCAAGTGAAAATTATACTTAGAAAAATAAATAATTTTATCCAGATGTAACAAACATAACTCATGTTAACAACAGAGATTAATTTTTTACTTTAATTATTATCCTTGACATGTATTAGTTATTTAATTTAGTTTGGGAGAGAGAGGCACACATGTCATAGCATGTATGTGGAGGTCAGAGGGTAACTTTTCTACTGTGGTTCTCTCCTTTCACCCTGTTGACTGCAGAGATCAGATTTATATTGCCAGGTTTGCATGCAGGTCCTTTATGTTACCGATGGCAACATAGTGTTATATCACAAAAGCATGAAGGGAAAATTCACCTACTGTTTATGAAAGAAAAGACTATTGTGGAAGTACAGTGCCTTTGAATATATGTGTGTCTCTCTGTTTGTACCTGTGCATAATATATCTATATGTCAGTGTTCCTTTTTAAACTTCCTTTGAAGCTTCTTTTGATCAGCTTCAAATGGACACAATAGACAAATCATCTTTCTGACATTTTCTCAAAATGTATTCATTATTTTTGCCATATAAACTGCAATGTGTTTAAAATTAAGGTGAGGTTTAAGTGTGATTGCAAGAGAATGAAAATTAAATAAAGACAATATTAGCAAATTCATATGCATGATTTAAAAAAAATTACTTGGTGGGTAGGAGTAAGAGGATTGGAAAACTCTGGTAATTCTCAGCTCAAGAAAGAGCTTCTTCATGACCCTAATACCGAAAGAGGTCTCTTGGTGGAAGGAGGAATTAGAACTCACTTTTGCAATTTCACTTGACTGACACATCTGTCAGTGTCTCATGATCCAGCAGACCCGTATTGATGGAAAGCCCAGCCATAGCTGCAGAAAGTAATGAAGGACTCTTGTGTTGCCCTTCTAAAGGTAAGAGCAATCTCACATTTAATACTGTGGGTTAAGCAGGTGAGCAGCAAGTGTTGGAAGAGGCTGTAGTTTTTGTCTGGTTGCCAGGACAGATCTCATTACCTGCCTTTCAGCTGCTAGAAGAAAAACACTTGAAGATGATTTTAAACTTTCCATGGTTTGCTTGTAACTTTGACCCCATAGATGAGAAATAGCTGCAATATTGTCTGAGATTATTTTCATTTGACAACTTCTTCCCAAACAACAAAAATTTCAGTGCCAGATCTCTCTCTCTCTTTCTCTCTCTCTCTCTCTCTCTCTCTCTCTCTCTCTCTCTCTCTCTCTCTTTCTCTTTCTCTCTGAAATCTGGCAATATTGAATACCTTACTACTAATGAATTAGTATCAGATTAAGCCCTAACTGGTAGTTGCAGTGATTAATGCAGAAGTTCATTTTCTATTAAGTTCTGCATTTTGCTTTGCAAATTGAAGATACTGCCAAATAAAATTCTACTGCCTATTTTCTCACTGCTCTTAACTACTAAAATATAAAAACACTAATCTTGATTGGCCCTTTAGATTTAAGATAAACTCCTTACATAGAAATTCCATGAGGACAATATTTTTGATTCCCTTTAATTCTTTCATTTTCTTCTAAAAAAATGGCATATTCTGAATTCTTCTGAAGGATAGCTTGTGATCTGAGGGGAAGTCACATGACTATTTTTCTTGAAATGGACATGAATAATCAGCTGAGATTAAGAGAGAAGAAGGCAGAGCTAGTTACTCTAGGGTCAACCAACAACCTGGGAAATTTGAAAGGACAGTTGCACTGAGCTTCCCTTAATGTTAACTTGACAGGAACTGAAACCAACTAAGTGGAACACCTTTGGATGGATTTGGCAGGGTACTTCCTGGGAAGATTAACTGGAAGCTCCATTCTAAGAGGGTGGCTCCACAGCTGTCCAGATGCAAGAACTACAGGAATACCTGCTGCTTCTTACCTGTCTACCTTCACTGCCAGTCAGTGATTCAATCTGTCATAGGTGCTGGAGCAGTCTTTCCATCCTTCTTTGATAAAAGACCCCACCTTGTTTGAATTTTCTCTAAGGATTTAGCATGAGAGACTCTCCAGAAATGCTCCCACCTTTCCTCTGCAGATTAGCACTACAAAGGCTGAGCAGAATCTGCGTTCATAGCACATGGATGTACTTTATTGGGTTACCCAATACGAATTGTGCAAACTGATCTAATAAATCCCTGTGGACTGTGTATATTCGTTCTTTCTATAGATCTCTTACTACTACAACTTCTTTCTAAAAGCATGGAAAACAGAAGGAAATAAAGGATGCATTTACATTTTATTCTTATGTAACTTAATCAATCGTAATGTTAATCCCTTGAAAAATAAGCACAGACGACCTCAGAAAGGTGATTTTAATGCCTTTGATTGAAAATTATATCAAAATGAATAATTGGCTGCTTTGTGCTTCTTTGTAAGTCTAATACCTCAGAGCACTACAAAATGAAATAAACACATTTATTTTATTTAAAAATTTTCTATGAAGAACTGTGTAGTGTAATAAGTCGGACATCTGTGAAGTGTGGTCATACAGTTTTTTTTCTTTTTTCCAAGTAGACTTGATTGTGAAGTTGGTGATTCTTAAATTAAAGATAATTAAAGACCCTTCCTCCACTCTGCCTCCCGGGAAGCGCATGGTCCAGCCAGGCCTCACCCTGACCTAGGTAAGCTCCGCCCCCGCCCACCCCCAGAACCCTAGGCAGCCTAAGGGACCCAGTTCCTGCCACCATCCAGCCAGAGCCACACAGGGCCTGGGAGGAGGACACTCCCCCTGCACCTGGCCCCGCCCCAGCTCCCCCAGGTTAAATAGCGCCCCTCTGACGCCCCATCCTCCCTTCCCCCACTCCACCGCCCTGGACCCGCTAGGTCCAGCCTGGATTCACCTCGACCTAGGTAAGCTCCGTCCCTGCCCACCCCCAGAACCTCAGGCCATATAATTCAGTGTAGTGAAAAACGCACAGAAATTGAAAGATCTTAAGAGATAAAACGACAATGCCAAAGTCAAAGTAAATCCGTGAGAAACAACACTCAAGTAAACAAATCTCCCACTGAAGGAATTAATCCCATAATGTTAGACTCCAACCAGAACAAACCCACGGAAAATGGCCAAGAAAGCCTGACCCAGGATAACGACTTTCAAAATATGATCATTACCATGTTCAATACTCTGAAAGAGGAAATCCGGGAGGAATTACATAATCGAATCAATCGCTTTGAAGAGGAACACAACAGACACTTGGAGGAGTTGAGAAAAACAAGAAACAAAAACTGGCATAGAGCAGTTAAAACAGACTCAAGCAGAGTTTAAAACTGAGCTACAAGACAAGTTATCTTCAACCCAGAACTCCACAGAGAGTCTTATCAGCAGAACTAACCAAGCAGAAAACAGAATTTCGGACCTTGAAGATAAAGTGGGAGTATTACCCAGCTCCATGGAAGAGGTTGTTAAAGCCAAAAAGATACTTGAGAGAAATATCCAAGAGATATGGGACACCCTGAAGAAGCCTAACATGCGTATTAGCGTATTCATGGAATACCAGAGCAAGAATCTCAAAATACCACACCTGAGGAAATTTTTCAAACGATCATCAAGGAAAACTTTCCTCATCTAAAAAAAAAACAGGCCCATACATATACAAGAGGCATTCCGCACCCCAAACAGATATGACCAAAACAGAAGCTCACCACGGCAAATAATAGTTAAAACACTCCACATTCAAGAAAAAGAATTGATGCTGAGAGCTTCAAGGGAGAAAAAACAAGTCACTTTTAAAGGTAAACCTATCAAAATAACAAATGACTTCTCAGTCGAAACAGTAAAAGCAAGAAGAGCTTGGAGAGACATACTTCAAGTATTGAATGAGCAAAAATGTCAACCCAGGCTGATTTACCCTGCAAAACTATCCGTCATGATCGAGGGAGAAAGAAAAATCTTCCAGCAAAAAGACAACTTGAAGGGATACATGTCCACCAAACCAGGCCTTCAAAAAATGCTAGAAATGATACTCAAGCGTGAAGAAAAAAACAGGCATATCCAGGAGAACGGAAGGCAAGTATAACACCATTAAAGCGAAGCAATATACTTATAAAAACTACTAAACATAATAAATGTTTGGAATCAAAAATAGTTTCACCATTATAACACTCAATGTTAATGGAATTAACTCACCGATCAAGAGACACAGATTACAAATTTGGATTAAAAATCACAATCCATCAATTTGCTGCCTGCAGGAAACCCATCTCACAACAAAAGATAGCCATGCCCTAAAAATAAAAGGCTGGGCAACAATTCTACAAGCAAATGGAAGCAGAAAACAGGCAGGGGTAGCCATTATGATATCAGACAAAGTGGACTGCAAACCAAAGAAAATTATAAGAGACACAGATGAAGACTACATTTTAGTCACATGTACAACTCACCAGGAAGACTTCAAAATACTGAACATATATGCACCCAATTTGGGCCCCTCCACATTCATTAAGAAAAACCTACAGCGTCTAAAGCAAGAAATCAACCCCCAAACGATAATTCTTGGGGACTTCAACACTGCCTTCTCAACATGGGATAGATCAACAGGTCAAAAGCTTAACAGAGACATTTTGGACCTTAATCAAACCCTGAAAGAAATGGACCTTACAGATCTCTATCGTACTTTTCATCCACGCACCAAAGAATACACATTTTTCTCAGCAGCACATGGAACTTTCTCCAAAATATCACATATTGGGCCACAAAATGAATCTACACATATACAAGAAAGTTGAAATTCTAACCTGTGCCCTGATCAGACCACCACGGCCTAAAGCTGGACATCCACAACACATCAAACAAGAGAAAATACACTAACTCCTGGAAACTTAACAATATGATGCTGAATGAGAACTGGATTCAGGAATTAAAAAGGAAATTCAAGATTTCCTGAAAGCGAACGATAATGAAAATACAACTTACCAAAATCTCTGGGACACAATGAAAGCTGTTCTAAGAAGTAAGTTCATAGCTCTTAATGCCTACATCAAAAAAATGGAAACATCAGAAATAAACAACTTAACAATGCAGCTTAAAGCTTTAGAGAAACTAGAGCAATCTGATCCCAAAAGTAGTAGAAGAGAGGAGATTAGCAAAATAAGGGGAGAAATATCTGAAATCGAGATTAAGAAAATGATAGAGAAAATCAACCAGTCAAAAAGCTGGTTCTATGAAAAAAATCAATAAGATTGATACACCCCTAGCTAAATAAACCAAAAGCAAGGGAGAGAAAACCCAAATTAACAAAATTAGAAATGAACATGGAGTTATCACTACTGATACCCAAGAAATCCAGAGAATTATAACATCATATTTCAAAAACTTACACTCTGTGAAGTTTGACAACACAAAAGAGATGGATGAATTTCTATGTAAACACAACTTACCTAAATTGAATCAGAAAATTGTGAATTATTTAAATAGTCCTAAACACATACAGAAATTGAAGAAGTAATCTCAAATCTTCCCACCCAAAAATGTCCTGGACCAGATGGACTCAGCACAGAGTTCTACCGGACATTTAAGGAGATAATGACACCAATACTCCTTAAACTGTTCCATCAAATAGCAAAGGAAGGAACACTACCAAATTCCTTCTATGAAGCTAATATCATTTTAATCACAAAACCTAATAAAGATTCCCTTAAAAAAGAAAACTATAGGCCGATATCTCTGATGAACACAGACGCAAAGATTCTCAACAAAGTCTTAGCAAATCAGAATCAAAAACACATTAAAAAGATCATTCACAGGGACCAAGTAGACTTCATCCCTGGCACACAAGTTTGGTTCAACATACGCAAATCAATAAATATAATTCATCATGTAAACCAGTCCAAAGTCCAAGACCACATGATACTCTCGATAGATACAGAAAAACCTTTTGACAAGATCCAACAGCCTTTTTGATCAAAATGCTAGAGACAGTAGAAATGGAAGGAACCTTTATCAATACAACAAAAAGCTGTATACAACAAGCCCACAGCAAGGATTATGCTCAATGGGGAACAGTTGGAAGCATTCCCACTTCGATCAGGAACTAGACAAGACTGTCCACTCTCACAACTTCTTTTTTTTTATTAATACATTTTTTATTATTATTTCAGCTCATACAAACTTAATAGGTATACCAGTTACCTCCCTCCCTCCTCCTTCCCCCGTACCCCCTGCTCCCCCTCCCCACCCTCCTCCCTCCCCATCCCCCAGTGCCTCCCGCCCCAATTCCCAGAGAGTCCTTTCTTGTGCATGCCTGATTTTCCTCTGGGCCCTCCTCTCCGATGACGTAAAAGGACCCAGTGGCCTTTCCCTGAACCCTTTCCTATGTTCCCCTTAGGTATAGGAACACTACTGTGGCTGCCAATCCCTTGCTTCCAAGGATCTTGGTGCCTTTAGCAGATGCTAGACTTTGTGAGGTCAATAGTGTGTTGGACATTGTGCAGGGCATGTAAAGTCCAATTATGATTGCTTCAACCCTTGCTTGTATGGAGTATCTTACATATCATTGTTCCTCCCATCCTTTTGCTCTTACACTCTTACTGCCCCCTCTTCCACAAATTTCCCTGAGCTTCAGGATGGGGAGAGATTAAGCTGGCCTAGTTCTAGGTGGTTGATATAGAGTCTCTGAAGTTCTGGATTGTGGTTTGTTGATTTTCTTTTGCAGTTTTGCTGCTCCTGCAATGCCCTTCACTCCATCCTGGTGGGCATTGTATGTTACCCCCTGGCCAGAGACAAAAAGCTGTTAAACTGTCTTATTATAAGAGTACATATTCAATATTGTACTTGAAGTCTTAGCTGAAGCCATAAGACAACAAAGGGACATAAGAGGGATTCAAATCTGCAAGGAAGAAGTCAATCTATCTCTATTTGCAGATGACATGATCTTATACCTGAGTGATCCCAAAAACTCCACCAGGAAGCTCCTGGAACTAACTGAGAAGTTCAGCAGGGTGGCAGGATACAAAATAAATGCACAAAAATCAGAAGCCTTTCTATATATCCAGAATGAAAGAAGTGAAAAAGCCTTGAGAGAAACAATCCCATTTACTATAGCCCCTCCAAAATGAAATACCTTGGTATAAACCTAACCAAGGAGGTAAAAGAACTTTACAATGGAAACTTTAAAACCCTAAAGAAAGAAATAGCAGAAGACACCAGAAGGTGGAAACATCTCCCTTGTTCCTGGATTGGCAGAATCAATATCATAAAAATGACCATCCTACCAAAGGCAGTATACAGATTCAATGCTATAGCAATCAAAATCCCAAAGCAATTCTTCAAAGAAGTTGACCAAACAATCTCAAAGTTCATATGGAGGCACAAAAGACCCATGATAGCAAAGACAATCCTGAGTAACAAAAACACAGCTGGAGGTATTACCATACCAAACCTAAGTCTGTACTACAAATCCATAGTTATAAAGACAGCCTGGTACTGGCTCCAAAATAGACACACAGATCAATGGATAAGGATTGAAGACCCAGATTTAAGCCCACAAAATTACAGCCATTTGGTCTTTGACAAAGGGGCCCAAAAAATCCAATGGAAAAAGAACTGCATCTTCAACAAATGGTGCTGGCAAAACTGGATCTCCACATGCAGAAGATTAAAGCTGGACCCGTACTTGTCACCATGTACAAGACTTAATTCCAAATGGATTAAGGACCTTGATATCAGGCCAGAGACTATAAAAACCATAGTTGAAAGGATAGGGAACTCCCTCGAGCTGATTGGGCTAGGCCAACATTTCCTAAACAGACATCCAATGGCACAATCACTGCTACCAACTCTCAACAGTTGGGACCTTGTGAAATTAAAGAGCTTCTGTTCAGATAAAGAGATTGTAACACGAGCTCAAAGGCAAGCCACAGAATGGGAGATCTTCACTAACCACATATCTGATAGAGCTTTGCTGTCGAGAGTGCACAAAGAACTTAGAAAACTAAACACCAAGGAAACCAATGGCCCAATTAAAAAAATGGGCCCTGGAACTTAAAAGAAAATTTACCAGGGATGAAATTAAAATGTCTAACAAATATCTGAAAAAATGCTCCACTTCTTTAGCCATCAGGGAAATGCAAATCAAAACCTCCCTGCGATATCATCTCACCCTGGTCAGTATGGCAAAAATCCACAATACAAACAATGACAAATGCTGGAGAGGATGTGGAGAGAGGGGAACTCTGCTACATTGCTGGTGGGAATGCAGGCTCATACAACCACTCTGGCAAGCCGTCTGGAGATTCTTAAAGAAATTAAAGATTGAAATGCCATATGACCCTGCTATTCCACTTTTGGGAATAACCCCCCATGCAGCAGAGGTTCATCTCGATAGCACAAGCACAACCATGTTCATAGCAGCACTGTTTACAATAGCAAAGTCATGGAATCAACCCAAATGTCCAACAGTTGACGCGTGGATAAGGAAACTGTGGTACATCTGTACAATGGAGTACTACTCAGCCATCAAAAATGATGAATTACTGGAATTTGCTGGGAAATGGATGTCATTAGAAACAATTATATTAAGTGAATTATCCCAGACCCAGAAAATTAAGTGCCATATGTACTCCCTAATAGGTGGCTCTTAGTACCAAACCCACCCAGCCCACCTTGAGACACTCATAGGTAAATCTATGTAATACCTACAGTAATTGCAAAGATTATGAACAGGAGGGATGGGGTAGGAGGGCCACACCAGAAATAAGGAGAGAAGGGACCATGTTACAGCAGAGAAAATAGGCCTCCATCTAGGACTCAAATAAGTAATGAGACATCTGATTAAGTTCACAGACTTTTGTTCCTGATCATTTACTACTGAGGGGGTATGATCTCACCAGAAGAGGAGGGCATATAGTCTGGCAGATAAAAAGTAACCATTTTGCAAATGGTTACCCTTGAATGTGCTCTTATAATAAGACTCAGTTTAACAGCTTTTTGTCTCTGGCCAGAGGGTGACATACAGTGCCCAGAAGGATGGAGTGAAGGGCATTGCAGGAGCAGCAAAACTGCAAAAGAAAATCAACAAACCACAATCCAGAACTTCAGAGACTCTATATCAACCACCTAGAACTAGGCCAGACTAATCTCTCCCCATCCTGAAGCTCAGGGACATTTGCGGAAGAGGTGGCGGTAAGAGTGTAAGAGCAAAAGGATGGGAGGAGCAATGATTTGCAAGATACTCCACACAAGTTAGGGCCAAAGCAATCATAATTGGACTTTGCATGCCCTGCACAATGTCCAACACACTATTGACCTCACAAAGTCTAGCATCTGCTAAAGGCACCAAGATCCTTGGAGGCAAGGGATTGGCAGCCACAGTAGTGTTTCTATGCTTAAGGGAAACCCGGGAAAGGTTTAGGGAAATGCCACTGGGTCCTTGTATGTCATCAGAGAAGAAGGCCCAGCGGAGAGTCAGGCATGCACAAAAAGAACTCTCTGGGAATTGGGGCGGGAGGCACTGGGGGAATGGGGAGGGAGGGGTGAGGGGAGGGGGAGCAGGGAGTTCGGGGGGAGGAGGGAGGAGGGAGGGAAGTAGTGTACTTATTAAATTTGTATGAGCTGAAATAATAATAAAAATGTATAAAAACAAAAAATAAAACAAACAAACAAAAAAGATAATTAAAGAAAGACTTGAGCTACAACCCGGCCTTGGTATTTCAGGTGTCACATTGTTTCAACTATTCCAAGTCCATTGTAAAGTTTGAGTGTCCAACCCTGATAAATATTAAGTGATTTCTATTACACTTGGGGAAAGGAGAAAGCTAGTTGGAAAACTTTCAATGCTGTAGATGGTATGTCAGTGCGAGCACACATTTACATTGGGAAAATAAAAACGGAATGCCTAACAAAAAGGATATTAATACCATGAACCAAGAAGCAAATGCTTAGCAGGATACTCTACAGACTAGACTGGGTTGATGGATGTTCAAGACCAAAGAGGAAATGGATGACACTCTCAAAAGTGAAAATAAAATGATAGTTCAATTTAAAAACAAACTATTTGCAAAATGAAGGCAAGGTGTCCAAAATGCAGGCAAAGTGTCAGGAAGTAGAATAGTAGCCCTATCATCAATTTCCTCCCTCCCATCACCTGACACTGGTTCCATTGACCAAGACCATGTGCTTTCCAGATGGTTTCTGAGCTGTGCATGTCATTTAAACATGGCATATCAAAGGCTCTCCACAGTGAGGACAGGGAGATCTGACAACAGTTTGGAGAAGGGAATATTTCAGGTGGATAAAAGGATGTATGGATGCTAGAAACAGAATGCTGTGCATTTTATTCAAGGATATAAAAGAGAATCAGTTATCACATGCATGGAATACTGTCAGCAATGAGCAATGCATGAGAATATTTGATGCATTAGGAGATGGTTGGAAGAGAAGCAGAGACAGATGCTTTTCAGACTTTACGTACATGAAAACAAATTTACATTTTATCCAATGATCAAAACAGACACTTTGAAAGAGCCTGAACACAGAAATGCCATGAATTTATGTTTTAGAAAATTCACTCTGGTGTCAGTATAGAGAGTAATTATGATAAATAAAACATGGAAGGTAGAGTCTATTTAGATAGCTATTTAAATAAACCTCAAAATTATGTTATTTTGAATTGAGTAATAGGTTATGAAAATGAAGAACAACCAATATATTCATTCATTTCACTATTTCACTTTCCCATACCTAATACATAGGCTTTGGGTAGGAGACAGGGAGAGGGGATAGAAAGACAAACATACATACATAGAAAACTACAGAAAGAATAATTTATAAATTGTAATTAGATTCAAATATAATTACAAATGATAAAAATTTATGAGAGATATCAGACTAAATATCATGTTCACAGATCAATCTTAGTTTTTCCATTTGCCAAAATGATTAACTTTTGCCTGTAACATTTCTGTTCTTTGTGCTCAGCTTAGAACTCATTCACTTTTGACAAGACACAAATCACTTGAACCAATGAATGAGGATAAATAATAAGGAAAAAGGCATGCAAAGGCAATCTCTTGATCTTTAATCTAGCTACTGGTTGATTATGTTCTTTATCAAAAAAGAAGATGAGAGAACATATTTGGAATGAAGTAAAGTTCATGTCTCATGAATCTGATATACCAGGAAGCTAATCACCTGTGGAAATACAAACAGGATTTAAGATGTTTTGCTTGAGTAAAGGTGGTGCTGAGAATTGAACCCCAAGCCATGTTCTTGTTAGGGAAACAACTCTAGAGCTATGTCCGTGGCTCAGAATGTTCTTATTTATAATGCTACTAAAAATGGAGTTCAATAAAGGGGAAATAGGTAATATTCCCTAATATAAAACATACAATAAATCATGTTCACATGATTATATAAACTTATCACCATATAAAATACAAATTGGATATTACATTAAGAAGAAAGTAAATAGTTTGAATTCAGTGTTTTTTAAAGTATCTAGATGCACACCAAAGAATACCAAGTCAAGACCCATTCAGATATTAAAACCTTTACAGCAAAATGAAGCAACTACTAAATGACATCTTTACAGTTTTGAAAAATGTATATTGAATAGATTTATCAATAGAAAAAATAAAAATATTGAGATAACATAATTGAATAATCAAAGCATTTCCTCATACATGGAAAGACACTAAATTAGTGTTTATATTGCAAAATTGATCTATTTTAATATTTGCATTTGTAAAAAGTAAAGAAAGCAACAAATAGACCAATTGTACAATCTCATAAATAAGTAAACATGGCATATCTGCGTGAAGTGGTCACAGTTCTACTGAAACACTGGAAAATACTGTGAATTAAACTGTGAATTTCATAGACTTCACTCCCTCATCGATAAAATGAGTTTTGAAAAATGAAAATAAGATCATGCATGAAACATATTCTTGTTCCTTTAGAGAACAGATGTCAATTAAATATCTGTGGATTCAAGCAATTTCCTTTGTTTTGAGTATCTATGATTTAACATGTTCAATTTAATCTAAATGTTAATATTCTGAATTCAACATCATAAAACTATGTGATATAGTCATTTTAAAGCTTAAAATTGGTTGTCTCATAATATTTTAAGTCATGGTTTCATTGCGTCCCTTCTAAAATTCAAGTATTACAATACAATGCAATAGTATTAAAGTAGGAGATAAATTATTGACTCGTCTTCCTCTTATGAAATGGTACCCTGAATGAAAGATAATGAAATGATACTCTGATGAAAGATCTTGATAAAGATAGTGAGTCTCTTCTTATCATTTGTTCTCTTCATTACAAATGCAGTTTACCTCCCTTTCAGAGAATGCCAAGGACATACATACAGACTTGTTGGTATTTTCTTTTGGATCTCACTAGCCTCTGACATGTGTAAAATAAATTATGGTTATCAACAGATTACTCAGTGTCAGGCATTTTTAGTAGCAACATATAAAATTATATAAAATAAAATTAATCCTCTTTCAACATCATGCTAAGCAAGAAATAAAAATAATACAAACAAAGAACATTAGGCCTCTGTAATAAATTAGGTTGACTGGCAATTCTCTTCTGTATAGTATCTTGGGAGAAACTATATAGAATGCTTTAAGAAATTATGGTAATAAAACATAAATCTTGTCTACAAATGTCTCTAAATTTCCTGGGTAGATTGACAGATACAGTCACACCTTTGCCAGTTTGTAAATTTTAAAAGATTAAAGCATTTGCTACTGATTTGTAGAGTTATTGATTTGCACAAATACCAGACTTAAAGTTATAGAAAATCCTAGTCTCTTATGAAATTGCATCTTGGTGAATACTCACATAGAAACTTCTGAATCCTGCTGAGTTCAAAAGGTTTCTATTCATGAAAGACCATTTCATTAAAAAGAGGACACATCATCCTCTAGATAATCTAAAGATCTTAATTAAAAGTTCAAGTTGAATATATGTTCATTTGAGGACATAAGACACTTGGTTTTACAAGATGTTTCTCTCATTATGTTTCACCATAACAAGTTAAGGTGCCTTGATATATACAAATCTTTACAAAAGACTGGCTGTTCTACCTTCCTTCCACTTATTTCTATTTATATTGATTCTGATATATTTCCTTCTCTTTTCATCTCTGTTTTCTTATGATTATTGCGTTCACTTACTATATCTTTATTATTTGGTGGGAGCATGAATGTATTCCTAAATATAAAACAAAACAAATCATTTTTATCACTTAAACCAAAAATTTAACACTATCCAATAAAATCTCATATTTCTTCACATTTCTCATAGCTCCCATTGAAATGCTAGGACAGATTTAAGGAAGCATGCCTTTACACAGAGTAGTCCAAAGCCAATGTCTTGCATCTTTAAAGGAATACGATGTATAGTGTATAATTTCAGAATTAAACAGGAAACTAGAATTCTGTTTATCACATATTCCTAGCTTGAAACCTTCTAAGTGGAGCACAGAAGACATTCATCAGATTCTGATCAGATAATGGAGTTGTTGGATGCTACTTCCCTTTGTGTAGTTCTTACAGCCATATGCATTGCTGAGTAGTTAGTTCTTGGAAAAATACCTTAAGGCTTCACAAAGAAGTTTATGGTCACTGCAGATTCTTGTTTTTGTAAATTTAGTACAAGCAGTTGACTACCAAGTTAGGCACATCATTGAGAATAGAATGTATTTCTTGAATGTGTCATTTTAAGTGGCATATTCTGAACAAATATCTACTTTGTCTGAATAGAGTATCTTATAAGAGTATCTTAGTACCCATATTCCTTTGGAAATCCTTCCTAAATCTGTTTTGTACAATAGCAAAGTTGCATATTGGTTCCAAAGTTGTTTTGCAGTGCTGTAAACTTATCTATGCTAAGTGTGACCTTGCTAAGAAAGTGTTAATATATTCCTGTCATCTGTTAGTATTTTGTATATCATGAGCATTTGGATACATAAATTTGAAATCATCAAGTTGTCCATCTAACCAATAACAAAAATTACTCTATGGATGTCAAGCTGGTATATCAGATTCATGAGACATGAACTTTACTTCATTCCAAATATGTTCTCTCATCTTCTTTTTTGATAAAGAACATAATCAACCAGTAGCTAGATTAAGATCAAGAGATTGCCTTGCATGCCTTTTTCCTTATTTTTATCCTCATTCATTGGTTCAAGTGATTTGTGTCTGTCAAAAGTGAATGAGTTCTAAGCTGAGCACAAAGAACAGAAATGTTACAGGCAAAAGTTAATCATTTGGCAAGTGGAAAAACTAAGATTGATCTGTGAACATGATATTTAGTCTGATATCTCTCATAAATTTTTATCATTTGTAATTATATTGAATCTATTATTAAATTATTCTTTCTGTAGTTTTCTTGTTGTATGTTTGTCTTTCTATCCTCTCCCTGTCCTCTACCCAAGCCTGTATTAGGTATGGGAAAGTGAATAGTGAAATGATGAATATATGGTTGTTCTTCATTTTCATAACCTATTACTCAATTCAAAATAACATAATTTTGAGGTTTATTTAAATAGCTATCTAAATAGACTCTACCTTCCATGTTTTTATTATCATAATTACTCCTATACTGACACCAGAGTGAATTTCTAAAACAAAATTCATGGCATTTCTGTGTTCAGGCTCTTTCAAAGTGTCTGTTTTGATCATTGGATAAAATGTAAATTTGTTTTCATGTACGTAAAGTCTGAAAAGCATCTGTCTCTGCTTCTCTTCCAACCACTCCTAATGCATCAAATATCTCATGCATTGCTCATTGCTGACAGTATTCATGCATGTGATAACTGATTCTCTTTTATATCCTTGAATAAAATGCACAGCATTCTGTTTCTAGCACCATACATCCTTTTATCCACCTGAAATATCCCTTCTCCAAACTGTTGTCAGATCTCCCGTCCTCACTGTGGAGAGCTTTGATATGCCATGTTTAAATGACATGCACAGCTCAGAAACCATCTGGAAAGCACATGGTCTTGGTCAATGGAACCAGTGTCAGGTGATGGGAGGGAGGAAATTGATGATAGGGCTACTATTCTACTCCTGACACTTTGCCTGCATTTTGGAACCTTGCCTTCATTGCAAATAGTTTGTTTTTAATGAACTATCATTTTATTTCACTTTGAGAGTGTCATCCATTTCCTCTTTGGTCTTGAACATCCATCAACCAGTCTAGTCTGTAGAGTATCTGCTAAGCATTTGCTTCTTGGTTCATGGTATTATATTCCTTTTTGTTAGGCATTCCGTTTTTATTTTCCCAATGTAAATGTGTGCTCGCACTGACATACCATCTACAGCATTGAAAGTTTCCAACTAGCTTTCTCCTTTCCCCAAGTGTAATAGAAATCACTTAATATATCAGGGTTGGACACTCAAACTTTACAATGGACTTGGAATAGTTGAAACAATGTGACACCTGAAATACCAAGGCCGGGTGGTAGCTCAAGTCTTTCTTTAATTATCTTTTTGTTTGTTTGTTTTATTTTTTGTTTTATACATTTTTATTATTATTTCAGCTCATACAATTTAATAAGTACACTACTTCCCTCCCTCCTCCCTCCTCCCCCGAACTCCCTGCCCCCCTCCCTCACCCTCCCTCCCCATTCCCCCAGTGCCTCCCGCCCCAATTCCAGAGAGTTCTTTTTGTGCATGCCTGACTCTCCGCTGGGCCCTCTTCTCTGATGACATACAAGGACCCAGTGGCATTTCCTAAACCTTTCCCGGGTTTCCCTTAAGCATAGAAACACTACTGTGGCTGCCAATCCCTTGCCTCCAAGGATTGGTGCCTTTAGCAGATGCTAGACTTTGTGAGGTCAATAGTGTGTTGGACTGTGCAGGGCATGCAAAGTCCAATTATGATTGCTTTGGCCCTAACTTGTGTGGAGTATCTGCAAATCATTGCTCCTCCCTCCTTTTGCTCTTACACTCTTACCCGCCACCTCTTCCGCAAATGTCCCTGAGCTTCAGGATGGGAAGAGATTAGTCTGGCCTAGTTCTAGGTGTGTGATATAGAGTCTCTGAAGTTCTGGATTTGGTTTGTTGATTTTCTTTTGCAGTTTGCTGCTCCTGCAATGCCCTCACTCCATCTTCTGGCACTGTATGTCACCCCCTGGCCAGAGACAAAAAGCGGTTAAACTGAGTCTTATTATAAGAGCACATTCAAGGGTAACCATTGCAAAATGGTTACTTTTTATCTGCCAGACTATATGCCCTCCTCTTCTGGTGAGATCATAGATCC